>KN832558.1:526919-566002 GCA_000827205.1 Plicaturopsis crispa FD-325 SS-3 | reverse complement strand
ACCGGTTCCGTCCCGGTTTTTCTCGCGCTCCGTCGCGACCAGGTTCCGCCCTGACCCCTCTCTGCGCTCCGCCGCCTCCAGGTTCCGCCCTGACCCCTTTGCGCTCCGTCGCGACCTCTGCGTTCCATCGCCACTTCTCTGCCTCCTTGCGTTCCATCGCCACTCTCCTGCGCTCCGGCGCCACTTCCGCGTCCCGTCGCGACCCCTTTCCCACGCTCTAGAACACCCTCGCGTCCTACCGCGACTTTTTCCCGCGCTCCGCCGCTTCCCTGTATTATTTTCGCCACTCTCCTGCCTTCGCTGCACCCCTCCTGCGCTCCGCCGCCACTCTCGCGTCTCACCGCGACTTTTTCCCACGCTCCGCGACTTCTACCGCGTCCCGTCGCATCACTCCGCCACGGTCCCTGCACCGTCTGCCCTCGTATCGGGTCGCCTGGCGAGTTTTTCCACTTTTACCTCTTTTACTCCTTTTACTTTAGAGGTTTAAAGGCCTCGACCCTTTCTTTGGTCGGGACCTTACAATGGGATCGTCGGCCTTCAATCGCTCAACAGCCTCCACACCAAATCTTCGTCAGTCATCGCAACGCGGACGTTCTGATACACCGGCCGTCTCGCCGGTCATGTCATATCATTATCCTTTGCTCTACCCTCCCACGACACCGTCTAATTATGCAGCGAGACCTCCCAGCTTGACGCCCGATGCATCCTCCTCCGCTGGTTCATACCTAACTACATTCTCCCCCCTGTCGGCTTCTCACCATCACCCTTCCCTGTATCATCCTCCACCCTCGGGTACTACTCTACCAGTCCACTTATCATTATCCACAACACATTCTTCAAGACCATCTGATACCTACATCCATAATCAACCTTCACTTTCCTCGACACCGCCGCCTGGCCCATTACATTATCCCGTATATTTCTATCCTTCACCGTCCAATTATTCGCATCATGCGAGCGGGCGTCTTCCGCATTCGAGCTCACAGGCGTCTCCCTCTACATCTACATCTTCGAGCCGCCAAACTTAGGTAGTTATAATCATTTTTGCATGCTAATTCAATGTAATTACTCCTCCTCGGGCCACCGCTGCTGCATGGACCTTTTGAACTGCCTACCACTAACCCAGTCTCGCATTTTGCTACCTGTTTGCAGGCTCGCGCACCCAAGGGTGATGACGTCGGGAGCACGGTTGTCGGCCGACTTGATCTTTCGTCCGTTGCGCTCTAGATCGTGCGTATGCGATGCCAGATACGATTCCTGTAGTTTTCTGACATCACGGTCTTTCCTAGGAACACCATGTTTGTTTCCACGGTTGAGGGTGCCAAAATCCTCTTCCATATGCCGTGATAGTGCACGGATGATCCTGACCGCTGGATGCATCTTCTTCAAGTAGTCCCAGTTTATGTTCGGACCCTCGGAGTGGTATGTTACCTGCAGGGTATCAAGGTTAGCGTGCAATTACTTTGTACTAACGCAGACTGACTTTAATGTCCTTGATATTATGCTCTTGTGCCATGTCCACCGGCAGAAATCCGTCCGGCCTGCCAGTAAAATTAACAAGCCAACAATTTTCGGTCACATAGTGTCTAGTCATATGCGCCAGATGGCCTCTGTGAGTCGTGGATTTCCGCACTGCTGAACTGCACTTACCGTAACTCTGCAGGCCATTCCCTGCGAAGATTCTGAAGCAATTCGAGGATTTCGGTTGCATAGTTCGACTGTCCGCTTCCCTGGAATCTGAACAAGAGCTGCGGTAACGAGTCTTCCATTATCCCGATGTCGCCGTGCTTGATAGCCTGATCGAGAACGATATATTGTAGGACGTCGCGGTTGAACATGATTGTCTGCCGCTTAACTTCGTCTCGCTTTTCCGTGGGTGTCCCATGGTCAATCTTGTCCATGGCCTCCGTTGACGCGTGATCGTCCACCACCTTAATTGCGAGGTCAAGAAGCTCCCGCGGGGACTTCTTACGAAGTGCTGCGATGTCGGGAGCACCTGCAGTCGTGCAGATATCGATGCGGAGGTGCGCTTCGGCAATATGGTACAGAGCTTCTTGTATGTTGTGGTGGAATGGGCCTTTCGTTAGCACCGATGATAATCCTTTTCGTTCTAGGACTGCGAAATCATGGGATAGGCCTCGTCCTGAAGTCGTCCCTAGGTACTGCTTATGCAGCGAAGTCTCCACCGCCATCTCCAAATGAAGCCATCCAAACGCGGGCACTAACCAGTCCAATCTATCGTAGGAATTCATATCCTCTGCGCGCGACTTGAAGAGCCCGCGAAGTCGATCAATTGTGAGCTGATCGCCGACCCATACTATAAGCTGCTCTATCGCAAGCTTTCGCTTCTCGTCTGGTGCGTTCTTCTTCAACTGCTTCAACCACTCCATAAGCAGACGATCATTATCATCATAGCTGGCCTCCGGTATATTGAGAGTCCCGAGCATGTACTGCAATGTCAGATGTTCTGGACCCGAAGGCAGTCCTTTCACGGGAGGGGGTGGTTTCAGGTCGTCGTGGTCCTTCTGCTCGTAAGTCTTGAAGTCAAACTCCGGTGAATCGAGAATGAATCGGAGGACCTGGTAGCACATGCGGTCGCGGATTCGAGGCGCCGATTCAACATCCATCTCCACAATCTCTGCGATTTCGAGTGGTTTCTTCAGCCCCTCCGCGCGGATCTCTTGTAAGTCCATATTCGCATCGGCGGGCAGCGGCTGAGCATTTCTCTTTACGTAGACCGTAGCGGCCGTTCCATTGCCAAATTCGCTCTTGTTATCGAGCCGCTGGGAAAAGACTCGGAACGGTATGTTGACGTTGTCGTGCGAAATGAAGAATGGGTACTTCTGAATCATGCTGACCACTTCGTTCATCGCATTCTCAGACATGGTTGCGACAGCGTTGCTAGTCCATTTGTGGCTCATCGTGACCCCAAGCGCATGAAGTGTATCGAATGCCTTTGCGGAGAGGCCGCGAAATTTCAGGTAAACCGCGAACATCTTTTGGATTCGACTGTGATGATGGTTCCGGGTGTACGCGAGCATGGCTACAATCATGAGGACGATCTACGGAACACAATAGCGTGAGTTTATTTGATCTCAGCATACATTTGCGTCCAGCTTGAACTTACTGACCTTGTCAGGATTTTTTGTAGTATTCCGTTTAGCCTGTGCTGCGCTATACGCCGATCCGCGAAGCAGCCTCCATAGATTAGGTGCGAGTGTCTTCATTTCGGTGCCCATCGCACTGAAGCTGATGCTCGTCAAGGTCTCCTCTGTCAAGTCCTCCCCTGCAGGTGATTTCAGCGGGCTCGCAACTGCAGCCATCTCTGACTGCAGCATGCTTTCGACACAGCTCGCTGCGAACTCTTCCATGCTCTTCTTCCCCCCCTCAGGCCTCCGTTTTTTTGTTTTACTGGACCTCGGTGGCTTCCACCAGCGCTTTAGGATCCCCGGGAGCTCTGTGCTATGCATGAGCGACGACCGTGCATAGCGAATATTGGCTTCACGGCCCGATGTACACCCCGGATCGCCCCAGCTCAGAGCGTCGAGAAAGATAGGCAAGTCGAGGCCCTGTGCGTCAATTTCCAGGAGGACCTTGTTGACCTTAAATGCCATCATAGCTCCCTCACGGAGCCCTGCCTCTGTTAACACCTGCTCCTCTGCCCGCAAGTTCTCCCTGCGGATCTTGGTGTTGATCTGGTACGAGTTTGGCCTTTCAGTCCTGCCTCTATCCGCACCTTCCTGACCCTCTTCACCGTCAGATTCTTCGTCGGTATCCACATCCATAGCGTTAGGATCATAGTCCAAGTCGCTACTGTCATCCCCGCTGCCGCTACTGTCATCCTCGCTGCCGCTAAAGTCTGTGTCGGAGTCGCTATCACTAGATTCGGATAATGGGGAGTCTCCAGTTTCATTGTGAACAAATAATTCAGGCCAGTCAATTTCTGTATCTTGGGCAATATCCATTGACTTTGGATGGTAGACAGCAATGAGAGCGCAAAACAATACAGCGAAAATCGATAAGAAATTGTAAGGAACGCTAGCGTGCTTGAAGCATCTGAGATATGCCCGGTGATCAAGCCAAGTACTTTACAAGGTATTTCTCTAGCTCTTGCACCGTTGCACCCCAGGTCCTTTACTCGCAAGAATGACCCCCCGTGGTGTGTTTTTCGAGTACAACTTGAGAGTTGCAATACTGTTATTTCGAGCTCTGTACAGTGTGTAGCAGTACCATATAACCTGTTCGTCGTACTCCGGACATTATTAGGGGGATATTGCCCATTAATGGCTATCACAGTAACGGTGTGACCCGATGGGGGGTGTCTCTTACGCAGTGCACCAGACGTTGTAGGGGGTGTTGGGTTGTGAGTTTTCGAACTCCGCCAACTCCTCCGACAGCGGCTGGATCCGAGACTAATTGCTGTGAATGTTTTGACTTCGAAGTCCCAGGATCCCCTGAATATCCTGACCCGAACATTCCGGGGACTGCTTCTGCATATACGGGTGCAGACTTACATATCCGTCTAGCTCATACGTGTTTCCGTGTCTCACAGGACATACGAGTTTATCGATTGATACAACGACATGGTGGGTGTATCCGCGGAAACGGAAGATAAGGTGCGCAGTGTGGACACTGATTGAAAGCGGTTATGGGCGTCCACCACAGGTCTCACCGACGTCGATATCGAGCTCCGAGCCGGATAGGACACCCTCCCCACGCGCATAAAGGCTGCCTCTATTGGCGCGGGCCCCGTCCACGAGCGAATCCGAGCATTGAGCCTGGCTCTGGCTTTGTGCTAGTCCGCCCTAGCCTCCAGAATGGAATGGAACACATAGGGTTCCTGGCTTCTAAGTTCTATCGTGACATGAACTCGCAAGTCGTGAGCATCGTATTGTCTCTGCATACATGCATGTCTCTGATAACCATATGCACTCATGTAATTCTGATGGACAGAGGGAGCGTCCTTTCCGCGAGAGCTTCTTTCTGGCCCCGTTTACTTCCGTCAAAGTGAGGACGCTAACGAGCAACGCCACAAGGCGACAGTTGACAGAATAAATTACTTTTTCAATTTGATCCCTGTCCTCCGGATCTTGGGTCTATGTCCCTGATAAACCGCCCGCAATTAGCGCCTCGTGAGTCCCCGCTCGAATCGACCCTTTCCTCCAAATGGCTGCGGTTTACTTACCCAGACCGTAACGGTGGCGTAAAATTCGACACGCGTTTGCAGCACGGCGAGCAGAGTGAAAACTATTAGGATATATTTGAAACATCTGACAAACGAGGAGGGAGGATGAGAGATCACATGTGAAGTAGAAGGTGTTCTTGTCGGACCATCGTACCAAGGATTCTGACAAGGAACAATATGACGATGTGATCTAAGGTGGACGGATGTGGGTGCACGAATCCATTAATCTGTAGTAACGGTGCTTCTTTTTTTTAACGAGACTGTATAAAAGGTCGCAATCGCATGAGGTGACTGTGCGTGATTATTGCGCCCCACTCACCTTGCTTATTCGCCTTCACTTTGGCGCCCGTTCTTATAACTCGTCGTGCCGAGTCTGCTAAACAGTCCTCCTGCAACCGTGTTCCTGCCCTAGTGCAAATACCTGCAAAATGTGTCAACGAGTCGCGTACGTCCAAGTCAACCCTATCTCGTGAGCGAAGAATGGCTCACCGTATACTGTGGCGCAGCGAAGGAACGCGATGGCTAAAATGCGGGGTACAAGTCTCGCTCTCGTCTGCCCGTGACTGCAGTTCTGATCGTCCCGTCCAGCACTTTCAAAGGCACGACATTGTCTTGATTAAAGACTGCTTCTCGACGCGATGCTCAAAGAGCATTCAACACCCCAAGGGCTGCCAAGACCGCGCGTGCATACCTGTGAGTGTTTGCATCGTTCGAACGCTGACTAGCAAAGCGCTGACGCACAGCTTGTGCACGTGAAGGACTGGGGCCCACAAATCGAACGGTCCATCCATACGCCTGACGAATTCTGCGTCAACTGCCGGTGGAAAATGGGCCTCATACCGCCATTTGGCATGCCATGACCCCGCACCAATTCCAAAAAGACAGGTTCCTGTCGTCCTATGTTGCTGCCCAGATTTTTCTTGCCTGTATGTGTAATGTCTTATAATTAGCGAACGGTCTTGTAATTGTACGCCTGGAATCACACCTGTCCGGAAACTCTGCACGAGGCACTTGTGGTTTCAGCCACGTTCGAGTTGACGATCGCCATAGATGCATGAGATAGTTCAGCAGGAACAAAAACAGTGGGGCGCTAGACGCTTCACACCGTGGGGTTGCGGAAACAACATTGCTGCGGACAAGAAAAGCTCTCCTCAGAGCGTGTGAGGTACTGGAGGACGGACATGCAATCGCCAAGCTGCTCTTGGGTGAGGTTGTGCGCCATGCATGCACGTCTGCCGTGGGACCAAGACACACTAGTTCTCGGGCCGGATAGCTAGTCGGAAACAGTTGTGTGTTTATGATCGATACAGAACGGTTTTGCGGGGAGCAGGGCCGTTCTTCTTCGTGCGCAGGGGAAGTCCGAAGTACAGAACACCGTTAGGAACCCGACGCACGAGCGGAAGAGACGGCTCGGCGAAACTGCTAGTGGGATCCGAGTGGAACGGAGCCGCGGGAAAGGCACGCAAGAGTCAGGCCCGAGTCCTCGTCAGATTTTGCTACTTATAAGACGTGCGAACACGAGGGGGGAGAGCATGTAAATCGGAGGCGGGGCGTCATAGCGGAGAGGTAGGGATGGTCTTGAGGCACCTGACTGCGATATTCGGGAGCATGGACTCCTGGGCGGATGGGAATAAGCGGATAGACTAGCCGAAGCTCTGCTGGAATGGAAGACGCATGATGCATGATGACCGTTGGTGTCGCCGCTCCTCGACGCCACAGGCGTCCCTTAGCTACGGCTATGAGCTATCGGAGGTGCACGCAAGAGTCCAGAACCGAAACCCTCCCCAGCTAAAGATGAGTAACGGGATACCAGATGAGAAGAGCAGATATTGTAAATCGTTAAGGTGCACAGGTGTCACAGGATTGATTTTGTCGACTTTCAAGGGGACGGCGAAATAAGGCGGAAGCGCAGCACGGTGACGCGACATCACGTTCGGGAGGGCGCTACCCAATATGAGATGCGTGCAATATAGTCACGAGAGCTAATCTCATGTTTCCTAGAGCAGATTTAAGTGGAAGAGTGGGTGCCAGACAGAGAGGGTGTGATACGGCGGGCAAAGCGTCCACGGGGTGGATAGAGTTGTTGATGTTGCGTTCAAAACTGGGCCCCATGTGCACATGTCATGCATGCACCGCTGATGACAGCCGGCGCAAGCAGGTATTCCCATGACATATAAGCTTGTCCCAGGGCAAACTCTGCTCAGTAGGCGCGAGCATGTCGATCCCGTGCGTTTGTCCTGCGTTCAGTCTGCATGCCGTTGTCCGTGTCAGCCATTGATTTACTGGAGAAATAGACGCAGTACTGATGAATGCTTACCCAGTCTTGCAAGCCGAGGCTACAGAGTAAGAGCTCCACTAGGTCTACCGTGTATGTCGAGGTCTCACCATATACACGATCGTCAACGCGACTCGGTAGCCCTAGGTGAATGATGATACCGTGTCTCAGCACTGTGCTGGTACATGGTGCCTATAGATTCCAGCTATTCAGCACATGCCATTCAATTTGTTTGAGTAGTTTGAGGGCAAAAGCCTGGCAAAAGCTGTTGACAAGAGCAGTCTTGAGTCCCGACTCCCGAAGACTGAAGTTAACCGTTAACGTTGTCGCTGTTGTCGGCGCCGCAATGGTTGCCGCATCCTTTCTGCCATCTTGTGTACTGTAAACTTTATACAGCTTTGTGGCTACTACCATCCCCTATTCGCATACATATGCCACCAGGACCTCGCAAGAAAGCTCGGACTGCTGGGCCGGACGAGGACGAAGACGACGAGGAAGAGGTGATAATTCTGCCGGACTCGTATGAACCAGGTCCATCGCGCTGCCTCAAACTATGGTTTTCCGACGCATCCGTCGTCCTGCGGGCTGGAAAGCGCATGTTTCGTGTCCACCGCAGCGTCCTATGCACGCATTCCAAAGTCTTTGCAGATATGTTCGCCATTCCGCAGGCTGCTGCAAGCCAAGAGACCCTCAATGGCTGCCCATTTGTCCACATGCCCGATGACGAAACCTCGCTGACGCACCTGCTGCAGACAATGTATTATCCTTCGTGCGTGTCTTTTTCGCATTGTCTTTCCATGCCGTCGTGTGTGCCACATTCTCTGAGTCGCTACCGTTGTCTCATCTAGATATTTCCAGCAATGGTCATATTCATTCGACTATATCTCCGCCATCCTTCGCCTGGCTACCAAGTACGAAATAGGGCGCATCCGAGAGATGGCGATAGGTAAACTGGAGGACGGCTTTCCCACCACGCTCGCCGCGTTCGACGACCCGATCCGTGCCCGTGCGCGCGCTCACGCGGAGGACGTCGTCATCGAGGCTATTCAGCTCGCGCGTGAAGCCGACGTCCCCACAATCTTGCCCTGCGCATTCTACTACGCGAGCCGTCTTGACCTCGAGACCATACTCCGCGGCGATGGCGCTAGCTCGTTGTCACAGTCGGATATCACCACTTGTCTGCTTGGCCGCGCGAAACTAGTCCAGCAGCAACGTGACGATTCCCATAGATTCTTATATCTCGCAACGCACCGATGTCTCTACGGTGTCAGGTGTAAGGTCAATACGAAGAATTTGCTGGAATTCTTCCAAAAGAACGACATGTCGAGGCCCATCACTTTTGAAGTGTTTTCGGCTTGGGACATGCTCGAATTTTGCGAGCTTTGTGTTGCTTTAAAACGGGACGCTTATCTAGCGGGGCGAAAAGAGTCTTGGAGACGTCTGCCTGAATGTTTCGAGCTGGGTACTTGGGAGTCGCTAGACAAGGCACAGAATCCGTGAAACGTGAGTTATGTAGTTCATATGATCATTTTGCGCCTTGGAGCTAAGTAATTGACGAGGCTAGTAATGTGCACACGGTGGCCCATGGGCAGCTGCATTGCCTCTCATCCGTTTTCAACCCTTCATGAGATGATACGTTCCTGTACGCCATCAATATATGGATATACTCTTGAATGTGAGCACCCTCAGTCCCTATCGTGCTATGCCCACTGACCAGGACAACAGAATATACCATATACCATACCTTACCCAACAAAGTACGCTTCGATACGCTGTACTCCTGCGGATGAACGCGATCCAACCTACCGCCGCATACGACCCTTGAGCGCTCTGAGCTTTGGCTACATGTTTTCGACGCCTCTAACGGGCGACGAAGGTATGTTGTCCGTCCGATGGCCCTAGACGTTGTGGTGTGCCGGTTCGAACGTATGGGTCCTTGGTGAACGCGCGGAACGCACCAATGACCACCTGCTATTGACCTACTGATAAGTCATGCTCAGCGATGCTCGTAGGCCAGCGACAAGCCCGACAGATTTCGCGTCCGGACGGGATGAAGCGTTCTCAGATTAGTCGAAAACATGCAGGGTACTCCGGGGATGGTTACAGTTTGCGCGTAGAGTGACAAAAATACGGGCGTGTCAAGCTTCTCATTGTCAATGGTTTCGCAAATTGGGAATGTCACCATACAGGTCGGGTTGATTCACAGCTATTTAGTATACAAATGTGTACCCAGAGCTTGCCAACTTTAGACGACGCGGATCCCTCCACGCTCCCATCCTCCTTATCCAGGATCAAGATGGTGCGAGTACATCGGTGTTCTTGCAGAAGAGGGCCACGTACAATCCTTGCCGCCGAATTTTCCTGAGTTCCTGCACTGAAGCATCGTCCGGCAAATTCTCGTTGACAATCCTGATCACAACATTCGTGAGGCAAACGTCGGGATGCCCGTGGCTGATGCGGAGGCGCGAGCGAAGCATGCGAACGAGGGCGGCAACTACACCGGGAGCACCTTCTAGGGAATGCATCTCGAGCGACCGTAGGTTGGGGGCAAGGTCCACACTGAGACTCGATGGATACCAGGTGAGGCAGGACAGGATGTCCGCCCGGAGCGCGTTGATACACATGAGATCCAGATGAATGAGCGACGGCCCGATTTCATGGATGCATTTGACGATATGAGTGGTATCCTCCACTTCAGGTACCTTGAGACGCAAGGACTCAACTGGGCAGCGCGAACGGCGTAAGAATGATAGAACTGAGAGCATAAGCGTGTCCATGGCAGCCGTTTCTCTTTTGAAGCCGTGGGGCGGTGGTCCGACATACAGCACTTTGAGATTGGGAAGTGTCATACAATCGAAAACGGGGAATGTTTCGCTCATGAGGAATCCGCTGACTCCGAAATCCACCAGTTGCGTATGTGAGATGGGCGTCATTGCTGCGCGTCCTGACCAGACTTTGACACGCCGTTCTGCAGGGACTAGATGAGGATCCCCGCCGTACAAGAAGACCTTACGAAGGTTGGGCAAGTGTTGGAGGATGAAGGGCATGTCGTTGCTATTGAATCGATCGACGGATATATAGGTGAGCTGGGTCCACGGAAGATTGGCCGTCGTAGTAAGATATTTGTGATCGACCTCCATGTGCCGGAGCTGCGGCGCAGATCTCAAGATGGCAGAAACATCCGCGATGTCGGTGTCGTCGACCGTTTCGAAATCCAAAAGTTCCACCGTATGTAGGCGAGGGAGCTGATCGGAGATGGCACGGATTTTGTCCAAACAAGGGACATCTTTGACGAATTTCAGGATTTCCCAACGCTCGCTATGGGCAGTAAGAAGGTCTACCCAAGACCTTGCTGCATCTCGGCGCCCGTCTCCTGCGGTAGGGCCGAAATGATCTCCAAGTTTGAGACTCAGCGAGAGAGGAAGCGGCTGCGAGCGTTCGAGCCATACTTCGAGGAGCCGTTGCGGCTCAGCCGGTAGATATTTGCGGTTAGTCGACAGATGTATCGTCGACCACAGTCTCGGCGTAGAGAGCGCGACCGCTCGCCACCTGCGGCACACCTGACCTAATTTCAAGGCCATCCGTCCAGGACGCCGCATGAAAGACAATTGATGATGGAGTGGGGATATAGTCTCTATGAAGATGATGGACAGAATCTCCGTGGGGAGTCGACAGAAATATGCAAGCGGACCCGTGTGATCCTGGTGGAGGGAAGAAAGTAGTTAGCGGCGGGTGATAGCATGATCGAGGGTGTTCCGAAGTCGTTCTACCTCGAGATATACATGAGCAACAAGTTGCTCTACTGTCGAGACTAGCTGGTCGTGACAACCGACATCGAGGGGACGCATGAGGTCATTGTTGTTTGCGGATAGATTCGATTGAACAATGGGCTCGGGAATGTCGACCACTGAAGCGCCACAATTGCTGCAGGAACACGCGCTCGCGCCATTCGACATGGCAGAGCATCCCGGATGCACAGGATTGTCGATGGATGAATCCAACATTGTCGGTAGATCTTTCCGGGATGATATCTCTGGAAAAACAACCCGATAAATGAAGCATAGTAAAGAGCCACACGAAATGGTCACCTTTCTTTTGGCGTTCGTAATCCAATCCTTTGAGCTCGATGTCTACGCAAGCTAGCAACAATTCGCACAGACACTTTGTCAAGAAAGTGCTAGTATGAACCACGAAATCGATAAGAATATCAGGTGGTGGTGGTGGTGGTGGAGGAGAATAGAGACACTGCACTCATTGTCGAAAGGACAAGTCGCGTCCGAACTCAGCGTGTCAGGACCAGTCCAATTTGAACCGGCCCGGTTCAAACTTGCGCAACCAATTAAATCTATTCCGATTCGCTCCCAGCATCTCCAGCCAGCGCAATATTCTGGCACCGAACCAACGCCGAGCTCACTTTCTTTGCCATCGACCACCATGATGAAGGCATCTCGTACGCCTTTTTCTACAAGTTTCATGCTCGAGGTACTGACGAAAGGAACGTAGGCGCCATTGCGCGACCTATGCGCACAAAATTACATCCCCGGTCGTTTGCAACAGTCGCAGACCCACCGGTTAGGAGATACGGCGGGCTCAAGGACCAGGACAGGATCTTCACAAACGCGTACTGCAGGCATGATCATGGATTGAAGGGTGCTCAGGTCCGTATGCTCAACCTACGGGTTAGTTTGACATACTCAAACGGCGTTCGGGTAGTCTCGCGGGGATTGGCACCGCACGAAAGACATCCTCCTCAAGGGCGACTCCTGGATCATTCAAACCATCAAGGACTCTGGCTTGCGCGGGCGCGGTGGAGCTGGCTTTCCTAGTGGTCTGAAATGGAGTTTCATGAACAAGCCTGGATGGGAGAACGACAAGCGACCGCGGTATCTCGTCGTCAACGCTGATGAGGGTGAACCGGGCACCTGCAAGGACCGCGAGATCCTGCGCGGAGACCCACACAAACTCATCGAGGGATGCCTTGTTGCTGGCCGCGCCATGAACGCAACCGCTGCATATATCTACATCCGCGGCGAGTTCTACCAGGAGGCGTCGCACGTACAGCAGGCTATCACTGAGGCGTATGCGTCTGGCCTCATTGGACCGGATGCGTGTGGCAGCGGGTACGGATTCGACGTGTACCTTCACCGTGGAGCGGGCGCGTACATCTGCGGCGAGGAGACGGCTTTGATTGAGAGTCTCGAGGGAAAGCAGGGGAAGCCGCGTCTGAAGCCACCCTTCCCTGCAGATGTCGGCCTCTTTGGATGCCCCACCACCGTCGCGAATGTCGAAACAGTAGCTGTCGCACCGACCATCTGCCGGCGCGGTGCACCGTGGTTCGCGGGCTTTGGCCGTGAGCGCAACCAGGGCACCAAGCTCTTCTGCATCAGTGGACATGTGAACAACCCGTGTGTCATTGAGGAGGAGATGAGCATTCCTCTCAAGGAGCTTATTGAGAAGCACTGTGGGGGCGTTCGGGGTGGATGGGATAACCTCCTGGGCATCATTCCTGGTGGCTGCTCCGTGCCCGTTCTACCGATCAAGAAATGCGAGGAAGTGCTGTGCGTATCTTGTCCCTGCCTTTGTATGCATTGTCTCATTTCTTTTTCGTAGCATGGACTATGACTCCCTCAAGGACGCACAGTCCGGTCTCGGAACAGGCGCTGTTATTGTCATGGACAAGAGCACCGATATCATCGCTGCAATTGCCCGTTTCTCTCAGGTAGTCCTTTCTTTCATCGCTACAGGGTCTGTTCTGACTGTGAAACAACACAGTTTTACAAGCACGAGAGCTGCGGCCAGTGCACACCTTGTCGGGAGGGCACAACATGGATGATGAACATGATGGATCGCTTTGTCGAGGGCCGTGGCCACCAGCGCGAGATCGACATGCTCCTCGAGCTTACGTACGTTCTCCTGTCATATGCGCGTCCTTACACGACTGATGTATGCTGCCCACAGAAAACAAGTAGAAGGACGCACGATCTGCGCGCTCGGCGATGCCGCGGCGTGGCCCATCCAGGGCCTCATGCGCCATTTCCGCCCGGAGGTCGAGGCACGTATCGCCGCTTTCCGCCAGCGGGAGGGGGCTGTTCTGTTTGGTGGGCGGATGGCGAGTTCGGTCGACGAGTCGCTTGCCATTCCCGATAACTTGGGCCGGCATTTGGAGGAGGTTGCGCCGCCTTCGTGAGGCAGGGCGCTGCCCCTCCTGGGTACATTAGCGTGGCCAGTCTCTTCGAAAATAAACTTCATTATACATACCCTACGCATTTGATCCTTTGAAGGTGGTCGTGGATAGTAGCGAAAGTTTATGAAATCAAGTACGGTCAATCATGCTGCTAGTTTATCCAGGGTTGACACTGCAAATACTGAATAACGATGTAACATTGTATCCACATAGTACAGATTCGTGTGCGTAGCGCTATCGTCGTGGGTATTCGTACAATGTAAGAACCGGCCGCTGTTCTGTGTCCGTTATATGATTACAGATGCTCTGGCGGGCGCCGCAGTGACCAATGTGAAGGTCGGCAGCGTGAAATTATTTCCTCATAGTACCACGGCTTTTCCTTGGCGAATCTCCTCCGCGAGAATCAGGTCCGGGTCGCGGCCTTTGACTTCAGGGAGGAGGAACGTGCACACTGTTCACCCGAGGGTCAGGGTTACAGAACGTGACACGAGGGAATAACGACTTACCAGCACCGGCGAGGGAACACCCAACGAAGACTGCAAGGATGCGCGGTCAGTACGAGTCCAAAACTAGTGAATATGTACCGAAAGCACTCACTCCATAGAACAGCTGGCGTGCCGATTTTGTCCGTTAGCGTGTTGAACGCGAGCGCAGAAATAATAGCTCCACATTTCCCGCTGGCGGCGGATATGCCGTGGGCGAATGCGCGATAGCGTGTGGGGAACACCTCTGCGGGGTACATGTACGTCGTTCTGTAAGGCGAGAAGAGATCGAATGTCAGCGGCTAGCTAGTGACGGGCAACGAAATGAACGCGACGTACGCGTTGGCGCCGAAGTTGAAGAAGAACTGGAGAAATGCGAAGCAGACAACAAATGACACGGTGCTAAGCGTGTGGAATTTTCCGGCGAGGATCGCCACTGCAAGTAATTATTAGTGTTGCTACGAACCAAGGAGGGTGCAGGATAACTCACGGAAAAGTGAGGTCAGGAGGAAACCTTGGACTTGGATCCACTTCCGCCCGAGTTTCTCGACGGTGAGCACCGTTACATAGTACCCAGGGACGAATCCAAGCACGGTGATGATAAGGTTGCCAGTGGAGATCTTGAACAGGTTCTCCCAAGGCGTTCCACCCTTCCCAGCAAAGCCAATCTGCTGCAGCACGACGTTCTGGTTCAAGTTGACTCCGTAAAATGCGATATCGACGAGGAACCAGCAGAGGCATGTGCCGAGGAGGAGCTTCGCGTGCCGCCATTCCGAGAAATACCGGATGAATTCTGCAGACAACTGTCAGCTTATAAACACCCAGCACATTGCGGGAAAACCGTACCCTTGAAGTGCGCCTTTTTGGTGACGACGACCTGAACGTCCACAGTAGGTGCGGGCTCAGGCTCGGAGCCTGCGACGCTCTTCCCCTCGGACTCCGCATTCTGTTTTCTCTTTAGCTCTTCTATCGACTCTTCATCCTCCTGTTTCTGCAATTTCTGGCTCTCCAAAAACCGTGTACTCTCCGGCAGCGTTAAGCGCTGATACAGCGTCGCAAACGCCGGGATCAAGCTCAGGCCGACGCTTATCCGCCATATGCCGTCGACTTTGCTCGTCTCCTGGCGGCCATCACCGGACTGCATGGTCGATTTGTAGCATGCGAGCACGACCATGACGACAAGGGAGCCAACCAGAGATCCCCAGCCTTGATTAGCGAAAATATAGGCGAGGAGGGTGCCGCGCTTGCGCAAGTTGGCGCGGTCTCCGGTGATGGAGGCGGACATGGGGTAGTCGCCGCCGACACCAATGCCGAGGATGATACGGAACATAGCAAGGTATATGAGGCATGAGTCGGGTGAGAGGGAGCCGGTTGGCGTCGTGAGGGACATGATGGTGGCGAAAATTATGAGCATAAGCTCCTTGCCGTCTGTGGGACGGTCAGGAATTGCTGCAGAACTAACGGTGGAGTATGTGACTTACAGACAGCTTTGCGGCCTAACGCATCGGCGGCATATCCTGGAATGAACATGAGAGCGTGCTCTTGCGATGGTGTAGTACAAACTGACCGAAACCGAATTGGCCAATGACGCTACCGATGTTAGCACCAGCTTTTACAAAGCCTTCAAGGCCGGAAGGAAGGGATGCTCCGCCGTATAAACGGTACTGGAGCATCGTTGCTACAGGCTGCAGATTTGATTAGACATATCTGCTGCTGTCGGAAGCAAAACCGAACTTGCATTTATGATGAACAGGTCATAGGCGTCCAGAAAAAAACCGACCTGAGAGATCTCATTTAGTGCGCTAGACGTGCGACGTAGCGTAAAAATAACAGACGTACACCAGCGATTCCGAGCAGCTTGACCTCGGTGAAGGTAAGGACGAAAGGTGGTCTGCCTTCTCCTGACCGCTCATATTCCTCGAGCGTTGAGCGATGGCGTCCCTGGGTCTCGCCCGCTGCGCCCGTTGGCGGTACTTGCTGCGAGGGCATTATTGGTTGTTGGTGTGCAGGAACAGAGGCCAATTTGCCCCCGGACCTCAGCCAAAATGTGAGCGCACGTTCGTCGCTTAATAGAAGAATCACAGCCGAACCACGTCACCCCAAATTTGGAAATTTGACGTTCCCTCGCGAAGACGACGGGCTAAAACGGGGGCCTAACACGAGTCTATTATAGCACCACCGCGTGCAACTTGGATGCGACCCTGAGTTTAGACATGAGAACTTGAAGGTGAACCTGCGTCTTTCGACGGTTTTGCTCTGTATGAAGACACTCAGCCGCCAGGCCAGTATAGACGTACTGCTCACGTTCGTGTATGCTGCAGCAGACGGGAGTCGCTACTATATTTGTTTTTACAATTGTTGAACGCTCCCGCCGCCGGCCAATTGACGTCGACATTTGGAAAAGTATATGCTTACACTGGAGCTAGGTGAGCAGGTGGATCCACGGCTTCACGATGAACGTTTGAACAGTGATCAGATAGTGGTGTCATAAGTCCATCCCCAGACATTCCGAATGAGAAACAGTGTCGTCAACTCACGGCCCGAGATGAATCCCTCCACAGCTGACATACTCACCCTCTTCCCCGTAGCTTCCCATCGCGCAGATCTGCACCTCTCCCACGTCCCACGTTCCGAAATCGACAGACACGGGGACCTTCGCAAGCCGTTTTAACTTGCTTGCGCCCGTATCTTTCCCAGAACGCGGCTCGTCCCGCTCCGTCGTCACTCTCATAGCGCCGACCTCCTCAACCAATGCATCCACTCCGCCTGCCGCCGTTTGTGAATGAGCTATTGTCGGGGGCGCGCTCCCTTCGCCCAGCAGAGACCTGATTTCCTCGGGCATGGCGCCTCCGATGTCTCGGAATGCTGCCGACCGCAATAACGCGTCGTACGAGAATGGTATACGCCGCCCGCCCTTCGGCTTGGGTTTACGATATATCGTGTTGACAATAGTGCAATGCAGCTAAAGAATTACGCGCGTAAACATATCCAGAATACACCTGATATCAGAAGCCATGTACACACCTTCAGTGGGCGTCGCTCGTCGACCGCAAGGCCGGCACGCATGAATTCACGCTGTATCAACTCTGCATGCCTGTCTGCTTAGTGCAATGCCAGCGCGAGTAGCATAGAAACGCACCGGCGACAGCCCGGAGACGCCGGGTCTCCTCGTTATCTTCGTTCGGCGCGAGCCACAGCACATGCGCGCCGCTGCGGTCGGGCGGCATGATGGACATGCGGTCGAGTGTCACACGCAGGGGCGACGCTGCGAGTAGGTCGATGATGCGTGGCCTGAGGGCCTGCAGGAGCGATATGGCGGCGTCAAGCGTGCTCGCAGGCTGTGACTCAGCCGAAGACGACGCTGTGGATTTCGATGAGGCGGCAAGGGACATGACGCCGAGTGTAAAATGCAGCCTGCGGGGAGCAATGATGATCGATTCGTGCAAGCCCTCGATTTTCGGGTCGGCGGCCTGCAAGGCAGACATAAACGAAGAGATGCGCTCCCGAAGGGGTGCATGGTGGCCCTATGCATTGTTTAGCATTGTGTCTGCTTATGTATCGCAGTAGACGGTATCGCATACAATGGGGAGTGCTATGACTTTTATGTGGTGAGAACCGTTGCAGAGTGAGTTATTGAAGACGGCTTACAGTGAGTTAAAAATGGCTTTTTAGCAGGTTGCTGTCTTTGTTCCACGGGAGATGCTAAAATGCCGCTGCCGCCGCTTTGAGCGGGTGTGTGGCGTCCACGAGCATGTCTGGAGCCATCTCGTGTGCGATGCATCATGGCGCTGCCCAGGCCTCCCAGGCGCTATCATGGGGAAATCACATACATATCTCGTATATTTCTCAATTGCAGAGGTCGATTTACTTACACGCCGCGGTGCTTCAAGGATCAGCGACAGTGTCGGAGTGTATACCGTAACAGTCTGTGACTAAAATGACCTCCTACTACTTTCGCGGTCAATCAGCCCTACCGGAGAAATGCTCACCTCAAAGAAGTTCAAATAAACTTGACTCGAACTGTGCAAAAGTGTATCTGAGACTCACGAGAGTAGAGAGTATTAACGATGGCTAACGGATGCAAGTAGCAGTACTGCACATACTCACGGACAACATACGGAAATACCGGGCCCCGGCTTTGTGTGATCTACGCGGTCGGCAACACGTGGCGTGGCTTTGAAGCACCCTGCCGGTCAAAATATTATTATTTCTCATCCACCGTCGACGTCGACGACCGCGGCCGGTGCTCTCGAGTCTCGAGTCTCTGGTTGTCTGGATCCATTCTGCTCTTGTTTGCCAGCTGTGGGATACATACTCAAAAAAAGCATCCTGATCTGCATAATTTCGCACATCGGCTGTGTTCAAGTCATATTTCATTATTACAAGCGGTCATCTGTTCCCGCTGGGCGCTCAACTTTTTCACGACTTCGCAGCGCTTTCCCCGGCTTTCCCTTGTCGTTTACACGTCGGACGTCCTGGTGTCGCTGCCGTACCCCGTTCTTAACAGCCCCTTTACTTTCGTGTCCCGACCACCGCTGGGTTTCGTTTGTCAACCTTAGGCTTAAGCCCCGAACAAGCCCACCTGCCCGATTCGATGAAGCTGCGGTCCGCCGCTTCGAATTATGTATCTTCCAACCCAAACGGAAAAGGCAAACAGGTCGCGCGCGACGAGGGACAGGGCGGCACCGACGGTATCGTGCTGGAGCTACAGCAGGTCGGGGATACAGCGTTCGACATGTGAGTCCGTCGTGTGCCATTGTCTCATGGGCGCCTATTCGCGTCAACACGATACAGTGTTTAGCTCGTGTGTGCTTGCTGACGAACTTCTATAGCTCATACTCTATCCCGGTTCTCGTCGGTACAAGTAGCCAGCAGAACATATCCCTCCAGGTCGACACTGGCTCTTCCGACCTTGTGAGTGTACTCGTAGTGTCACGCCTCGTTCCGTCCTAATCGATACTAGTGGCTCGCATCGTCCTCGTGTTCCACGTCCTCATGCTCTGGGGCCAAAGGATACTTGTACGACTCCAGCTCGTCCACGAGCACAGGGAAGGATTTCGATATCACATACCTGTCCGGCTCTGTTAGCGGTCCAATCGTATGGGACCAAGTTCAGATTGGTGGCTACAGTATCACCAACCAAGCTCTCGGTACGTGCTTTGCACCGTCACCCACGCTCACACTGACCTTGCCTTTAGCTGCCGCATCGACTGTCGACGGGGAACCACTCGCATCTGACTTCAGTGGAATCCTGGGTCTTGCGCTCCCCCGTAATTCGATCATCGCCCAGGACATCCCGCCCGTCACCTCGAATAATCCAGATGGCGCCGCGTTCTCCTCGAATCTCTTCGGTATCACGCCGGTCGAACAAGCGCCCGCGTCCCGATTTATATCTTTGTCCCTCTCGCGCCCTGGCTCGGACCGCGTGCCCGCACTGCTCGGCATTGGACGCCATCCGTCCGAGCTCGTCAGCGATCCAAAGGCGATATCGTACAGCACGCTCGTCGGCCAGTCCAGCGGCACGCTGTTCTGGAAGTCCGACATCCGTGCTATCACCGTGTACGACAATGGCGTCGCGAAGAACGTCACGTTGGGCATGTCAACGACGGGCAACGTGTTTCCGACCGCGGTGTTGGACACTGGCGTGCCGACCATCGTGACAACGTCAAATATCGCGAACGGGATTTACGGTGCGCTCGGGATCTCGCCTGCGCAGGACGGAAATTGTGAGCATATCTATCGCCATTAGTTCATCATCCCCGACCTTATCCTCGTTTAGATTATATAGAGTGTGATGTGCCCCTTAACATGACCATCACGCTTGACGGTCATCCCCCTATTCCGCTGCACCCCCTCGATCTGACCACCGCTTCGTCCGCGGACCCGTCGTCGCGGTACTGCGTCGGCCTGATCCAGTCTCTCGATTCTGCACTGAAGCGGCCGGGCTCGGATATCGGCGACATGATTCTTGGAGTGCCGTTCATGCGGAACGTGTACACGGTCATGGCCTATGAGCCACCAGATGCGGATGGCAACTTTGAAACGAACGGATCAGCAGCGCCGTCAATCGATAATATTTCACCGCGGCTTGGTCTGCTGGGACTGACGGACCCGACGACGGCGCTGGATGAGTTCCATAAGGTCCGTTCATATGTAGAACCTGCACATCCGTCCCGCTAATAGTTTGTAATTTCTAGGTCCGCGTGTTGAACCAGCCGCTCAGTCCTAGTTCGCAGACGACGCCCACATCGTCGACGAAGGGGATGTCCGTAGGCATCAAGATCCTTATTGGCCTCGTCAGCTTCTTCGCGTTCTGCGTCTTTCTGTTCTTCCTGCGGTGGATTATCGCGCGCCGCCAGTGGAGACGCCGTCCGCCTTTTGAGGGCGACCAGAAGGACGGGTATGCACTCGCTCCGCGCGGTGCCAGCTACGACGGGCCGTCGGAGGACACCCTCCGCGCGCTGCGATTCGAGGCGTACAAGAAAGAGCGCATGCACTCGGAGTACACCGTCAGCAGCGGGCAGACACAAATTGAGCACCAAAGCGACGACAGCGTCGAGGACGCCGCCACCATCAGCTACCCCCCGAAATCGCGCGACAGTCCAGCCTCCCCGATCGACATCACGCACGATGGGGACTGGCGCGACACCCTCGTTGGCGACCAGCGGGACGACAAGCTCGTCACGGAGGACGGCTTGCTCGTCCAGCATCCGCCGCACGTGCGCTCGCTCAGTGAGGTCTCCGATATCGCCGTTGCGGTGCCGCTCCTCGCGCACACGCGCTCTGATTCGCGGCAGGACGACGTCGCAGGCGTGCGGGACAGCATGGTCGGTGTCGGGACCGCCTCCCGCAGCGCGCGCCTCGACGCCGACCGGCGACATCCTAGTGTCAGCAGCGTTGCCAGCGAGCGACTGCGGCCTGTGCGCTCACCCTCCGGTCCGCGCCCACCCAGCAATCTAATCAAAACCGGTGATTTCACCACGGATCCCACCCTTGGGCATCCCTCCCCGTCATGACCCCCCTACTCGCTCCGACCTTCCTTGCATCCTTATGGCCAACTTCCTCTGAACGACCTGTACAGTATCCCTAGCATCGCATCCACGGACTCTCCCCACTGCACTCTTTTTCTGCTGCTTTCTTTGTTTTCTGCCTGGCACATATTCCCTCCTGCTTCATCGCGCACCTGTATCGGACTCTCGACCTCTCTGGGACTTTCTCTCGCGCTTCAGTACTGTCCTATAATCAGTTTATGCTAAGCTACTTCGCGTGGTGATCTAGGGATCGGTTTGTTACAAACTATCTTATTATGCAGCGTATATCAATTAAAGAGCTACGCAAACCCTCTCGAGTTCGGAGTGACATCAGCTCTGAATGATTTTCACGATGGAGGAGGAATGCGTCAAAATGTTTATGCAGGCAAGGACAATTAGCTGGCTGACGATTCGCACATTGATTTCCCCATAACTTACTAACAGTCAAGCTCACGGCAATTGCACGGAGAAGATACGCACATACCTACAATGTGTAAGCAGCAACCTACAAAGGTGCAAATCAAGGGACCACAAACAGATGATAGGTTCATAATTGAACCCAGTGTCGGAAGACAGCGGCCGCCTCGTCAAATATTATTTGTCACCGTATGCAAGGAACAAAGTGAGCCCGTCGAATGAACGATACAGCCTGTGTGCGAGACGCATGTCGAGGTCGTAGAGAACGCCATGATAAAGGACTGGCAAGGATATAGCGATACATACTGCAACAGGGCAGATCTAGACATCAGAACATGCATTGCGGAGGAAGAGGGCAACGCTTAGCGATTCGTAATATATGAAACTGTTCATTTCCGCACGGGTGTGCAAAAGTTCGCGCAATGCTACGCAGTAGAATAAGTAAGCATCGCTGCATGGTGAGAAGATTAAAGAAGGGTAGACTGCACTGTCGGCGTCGCGTTCTCAGGGGAAGAGACGCACGAAGCCGCGCGCTGGCTTATCGTGCAAGATACTGTTACTGAAGCACGACATTTCTGCGCTACTTTGCTTTGCAATGTCGCGCCAAGTCATGTTCCTCGCAACGGTGAAAACGCTGCACCGATGTTTATTATCCATGGTACGACATATGCTCTGCTACAATTCCTGCACTGCCAAAGACGTCATTGCGCAGAAATTTCAAGCATTGGAAGCTGCTCACCTTCTATGCATCGCAATAAGAGCTAGAACCAGCTTTACTTGAGCACTTTGGGGCATGTCATATGCAAGACAGAGCACTCCGACGCTCGCAAAGACACAAGGCTGTCCAGAGCGGTGCAGGATTGTGCGGGGAGAGAGAGGACCTTGCTTACCTAATTGTGGCACAGCCAGAGAGTCGGGGAATTTCAGGCCCGCTTAAAAGCCCGCCGAGTAACGTCGTGTGTCTTCGTTGCTGCCCACAGTTCGTCCCCGCCCCCAGCGAGCAACCTCTATCCCTTCGCCGCGACCACTTTATATCTGCTAGAATGTCTGAAATTAGGAGGAAACTTGTCATCGTCGGTGACGGTGCCTGCGGAAAGGTTCGTGCTCAGCGCTAACACCCTCATTTCGCTCGTGCTTGTGATACGATTCTGACACCTTTGCAGACTTGTCTTTTGATTGTTTTCTCGAAGGGCACGTTCCCCGAAGTAAGCCCTCGGTCTCGTATGCTCTAGGTCCTCGGTACTCAGCGCACGCACATTCCAGGTATACGTACCCACCGTCTTCGAGAACTACGTGGCCGACGTCGAAGTCGATGGAAAACATGTTGAGCTGGCTCTATGGGATACGGCAGGACAGGAAGATTACGATCGTCTCCGCCCGCTCAGTTACCCCGACTCTCATGTCATCCTTATCTGCTTCGCTGTGGACTCGCCGGATTCGCTTGATAACGTCCAGGAGAAGGTGCGTGCGTCTAAGCGCTGATCATGCCCTCATTACTAACGGCGCTTGCAGTGGATCTCCGAGGTCATGCACTTCTGTGCCGGCTTGCCCATAATCCTTGTCGGCTGCAAGAAAGATCTTAGACGCGACCCCCGAGTGATTGAGGAGCTTAGGAAAACAAGTCAACGGCCAGTCACCCCTGAGGAGGTACGTAGCATTTTTCCACATCTGGTTTCGAGTCCCAGCTTGTGCCTCTGTTCCCCTGCTGACCGTACAATCTCCAGGGTATGGCGATCGCTAGCAGGATTGGCGCTAAGCACTATCTCGAGTGCTCCGCCAAGTCGGGCGAGGGTGTGCGCGAAGTCTTCCAGTACGCAACGCGGGCGGCACTGCTCACCCGGGGCAAGAAGAAGCCTCATTGCGTTATCCTGTAATCTACTAGCACCGTACGGCCGCTTCCATCCTGCCCGCGCGCATATACCGATTCTCATACCCGCTCTCCAACCCCCTAGCCTACCTACCTCTTTCCCAAGCTTTTTACGACTTGTTATCCTGCAATCTACGTCGTCTTTTCTTTCCGTCTTACTGCTGCATCTGAGATGTAATGCCGAGGAAAGGGGACGATACGAAAACCTCGTCTGTCTACGTGTCCGTCTGCTCCGTCCTTTGTTGAACTATCCTTTTCTTCCTTTCACGATCCACGCAGAAGTAATGACACGTGGACCGTCCCTTCATGATCTTTTTCTGGCCACTCCGTATATATATAGCCTTTCTTGCTGCTCCTAACATGCCCTTTATGGCGACGCTCGCTTTGGTCGAGAAAATGGGATTGAGTCCGCGTTCACGCTCGATCCCCTTCCAGGATTGCCGTGCCCTATGCTCGTACGAGGACTAGGGATGGTGGGCACGATGATACGTTCTTCAACAGGTCTCGAGCATCGTCCAATTCATACTTATCAAACTTTCGGACGATCCAAGGCTTGGAGTTGTAGGTGGTGAGGCTCGTATGGAGGACGCCACATATTCTACGTCTCTGCCAATAACGCCGACATTTATGACAGCGCTGCACGAGTCCTAATATCAGCATTATACCTCTCTACTTGCTAGCGGCCCCTCATACATGCTTGGCTCACGCGCTGAATAAATATTGGCGTTGAGTAGCGCTGCCACGTGCGTTGTGGAATTTCGGCATTCAGACTGTATTGAGCTCTCCGAAGCTCTCCCTCCCCAAGTTCGACTCCTACCCCAGCCGAGTCGATATATATCCGTTGGTCTCCCATAGCGAGACCCAAGAATGCGTGAGTACAGTCGACATTATATTCTATAAGGATTGCGAGTCACTCAATCAGTAGGAAGACTTGCCAGTGACTGCACGCGGCGCTATGGAAGAGATTATACAAAATCGCGCCTTCGACAATCTGACATGCGCATCATCAACTACATGTGCATGCTCGGCCGTGTGGAACTCACGCGACCGCGGGATTTCTACTGTGACTGGCCCGGTCTGTGCTGAGTGAGCCTGAGCATCGAGGTAAGGAATTCCCGATACCTCGGAGGCTGATCCTACACTGAGTAATACTAGGGAAGAATGTCTTGCAGAGATATGGTGGGCGGTGGCTGCTGTCTGAGCAGCTATATAAACCTCGCACTATGGCTCGAGTCCTAGCAATTCCCCATCTCCTCCCGCATTCCACCTCATTTCCATCCTTGCAATAACAATGGCGCATATGCCTCCCGCTCCCCTGCCCAAGACCAAGTTGGGCTACCATAGACAACTCGCCCCGCTGGCAGGGGTTCACGTCTCCCCCCTTGTCCTCGGCGGCGCGAGCATAGGTGACCAGTGGCACAAATATGGCTTCGGTTATACGGACAAAGCCTCGTCTTTCCAGCTGCTCGACGCGTTCTATGACGCGGGCGGCAATTTCATCGATACGGCGAATGGCTAGTAAGTACACGAGCTTCGTGGGGATAGGTACTGGCACTAAGTTTACTCTCATTACCACAGCCAAGACGAGACGTCCGAGATGTTTATCGGCGAGTGGGCCGAGCAGCGTGGTATCCGCGACCAGCTTGTCATCGCCACAAAGGTGACGCGTAGTGCTCTTGCGTCCTATGCATTCCACTCACAAAATTTTCGCACCCAGTATACGACGAACTGGAAAGTTGGAGACCCCAGCATCGCACAGAAAACTGTCTACAATGGCAATTCGACCAAGTCACTGCACATCAGTGTGGAGGCATCGCTGAAGAAACTGCGCACTTCCTACATCGACATCCTCTACGTGCACTGGTGGGACTGGGCCACTAGCGTCGAAGAGGTCATGAATAGTCTCCATCATCTCGTAGCCTCCGGCAAGGTCCTATACCTCGGTATATCCGATACCCCTGCGTGGGTTGTGTCGCAGGCAAACCAATACGCGCGCGACCACGGGAAGACGCCGTTCTCAATCTACCAAGGTATCTGGAATATCCTTGAACGTTCTTTTGAGCGTGATATTATCCCCATGGCTCGTTCTCAAGGTGTGCAGTGTTTGAGACAACGCATTCCTGTTCTGACTCGGACTTGCTCTAGGTATGGCACTTGCGCCGTTCTATGTTCTCGCTGCTGGGAAGCTGCGAACGGACGCCGAGGAAGAGCGGCGCAGGCAAACCGGAGAGAACGGCCGCACATTATTCGGACCCGAATGGGAGCGGTCTGAGGATGAGAAGAAGGTGTCGCGCGCGCTTGAGAAAGTTGCGAAGGAGGTCGGCGCAGAACACATCACGGCAGTCGCGATCGCATATGTGATGCAGAAGACACCTTTCGTGTTCCCTGTAATCGGTGGGCGCAAGACGGAGCACCTTCTCGCCAACATCGAGGCGCTCAGCATCACGCTCACGCCTGAGCAGATCACGTATCTCGAGAGTATCGTTCCGTTTGATCCTGGGTTCCCAGCGTCCCTCATCGTAAGCTCTACGTCTTAAACTGGCACTGGTATCAAATACTCACGAGATCATTGCTACTCAGGGTGATGGCACCACAGATTATAGCAATTTGTTCAAGAGTGCAGGCCATTTCCAGAAGATGCCTGCTTTGCCTGCCTTGCGTCCCGTCTCCTGATCCATCCAAACATAGGTAGACTATACCAAGTAGCAAAAACCGTTGATTCTCTCTCTTCATTGCACGTAGACCACGGTGGAATAAAGGCTTGGTCTTGATTATCCGGCTCACAGAAAGAAATGCGTTCCCAGTTTTCAACTTACTTACTTACCAAATTTGTATGGCTATCTCGTCCCCGAGAATTTGACTCCGCGGCGCCATGGTGGTCCAAGCTCCCGGGCATTAGGTCTGAGAGTCACTCTGTCACGTTCATTGTACTCGTTTTTACTCGTTTGCTATAACTTGAACGACTGTAAAAACCGGTCAAAGCTATCCGATGTTTCAATACGAGGTATGGTGCTCTGCAACACGTCCACCTACTCGGAGGTTGAACTAATCGAATCAATTCAAAGATCGTTCCCGGTTTCTTCGCCCAAGATGATCCAAATGCTGACGCTGCCTTGATAGGTGCTGTGAGTCCTGCTATATACATATTCTACACCCCAGTTGGCGTGCACTCTCCTGTAGGCCGCGGCTGATCGTATCATCTTCCCGCTTTTTCAGACGCCTGCCGCATTCGGCCTCCTCGACACTAGCTCCGACCGTTGGTCTACTTTTCGATCGCGTATAGAGAATATGAACACACAATCACCCTCTGGGACATCATATAAGGTGGTTTTCTTTGGACGACATGGCGAAGGATATCGTGAGTTCTTTTTGATGCATACTGCATGACGATCTCGGAGGCGAAAATAACCATCACATACTTGCCACAGATAATCTGGGGAAAGCAACTCACGGCCCCGAGGTACGTGCAACTACATTTCGACGGTTGCCCGTTAAGTCACTGTTTTAAATGAAGGCCGTTCTCTTGCTAGGCATGGGACGGGTCAGCCATTTCTTACATAGGCAGTGTTGTAGGTAATTAAAACGGCTCGGAGCACCTTTCAGTATCTTGTCCCGACTCGAGGGTGATGGAACTATGACTTGGGGACGTACGTGTCCTTTTTCTGTTCCTCTTTCCTGTTTTAATCGCACAGGGTACAGCGGATCCACAGCTCACACCGCTTGGTGTCCAGCAAGCCGAAGCTGCTCGCGCACTCTGGATTACCGAACGTGCAGCGGGCGCCCCCCTCCCTGACAAAATGTTTTGCAGCCCATTCCAGCGCGCGCTGAAAACTTGTGCCGTTACGTTTGGTGGTGTAGTCGAGCACGGAAAAATTGTCCTTGTCCTCGAGGTATATTCCCAATTCCATGCTCCCCACATCTCCGCGCCTGATAAGATTGCCATCTAGAACCTGCGTGAAAGATCTGGAGTACACACCTGTGACCGTCGCCATCCGCGCTCTCGCATAATCGCGTCACTTCCTACTCTGCCAATATCGTCATCGCAGTCCCAGGTCGAGTTTGAGATCGCGCTCGACGTGACTGAGGAGGATACTTACTGGGATCCGGAGACACGAGAGACAATGGATCAAGTCAGCGCTCGAGCGCGCTCCGTTCTGGATCGTGTCTTTGGTGCGAACGACGCTGGAGATACCACATGTACGTTATGGTACATGCGTCATCGAGTGATTACGCTGACACTATATGTTGCGTTCCAGTCGTGTCGATCACAGCGCATGTTGATATCATCGAAGGGTTTCTGCTTGCCCTCGGCCGGGGACGGTACTCACTACCTACGGGAGGTGCGTTGTGCGCTTCTGTGTGCGTTTCCCCGGATATCCTGACAACATCTTTATGCAGGCGTGATCCCCGTTGTCGTGAAGGCCACTAAACTGTAGGAATTCATTCCCTCGTACGGACAGAACAAGTAGATTTTCAGGCATAAATGATGTTTATACATTAGTTTACATTCCAAAGTTTTACTGCGTAATACATATCGTCCGATGAAGAAGACAAACAGGACGTGGGTTCCATACTTTCTAAGATTCATATTCGTTTCTGCTTGAAAAACTGTCCCATTTCTCGTATGGCTTGTCCGAAGCTAACGGTAATGGTTTTCTTGTCACCAATCCATCTTGGAAGCTTGGAATGGATGGTAGCTGTGGCATAGCGACAGTCGATGAGGACTAAAGACGCCCAGTCTGCTCTGTGGCGAATGGCTCTTCCTATACGGAGCTACCATTAGCCTCCACGAGCCTGCTGTAGTGAAGGAATTACTCGCCGATGCTCTGGTTGACTGCATTCATACACATGTTCGTGTACAGCTCTGTCGAGGCGCCTGCCTTGCCTCGTAGATGGTCTACGTACTTCATTCTTTCCTGAAGTTCGGGTGACGCTAGATTGGCAAATGGAAGACCTATGATGACGACACATCGAGCGAGGTCGTCTGAAAAGTTGAGCCCCTCAGAGAGCTTGGCACCTATCACTGCAAGGAGCAGGGCTCCGCAAGCTTTCCCGTCGGCATTCTGTACTAATGCGTTAGCAGGATTTATTACAAGTTCCACCAGTATTCACCTTTCTATGAACTTCTTGAGAGTACTGCGCCAATGTCTCTTCGACGGTGCTACTATCTTGGGGCTCTAAGAAAACCTTCAAGCCGCACACATATGAGCAATTTGGATGTCAGAACATGCACGGGACATACCTTCTTCTTTTTGTTTAGCTTCTGCAATAAGCCCTGTGTCTCCCAAGCAGATTTGACAGCGTTGAGAAACTTGTACGACGGAAAAAATACGACGAGTCCACCCGGTACTAAGCTGGTAAAGTTCAACAAGATTTGGCCTAGTTCCGCGATCTATCTATCCTTTGAGCGGGATACACATGGAAAATGAGGAATGAGACATACTAATTTCGGATCACCCTGGTTTCCGAATTTGAAGGCTAAGTCACCTCCCCGAGGACCCTTGCTCATGACTATGGTTTGGAGATTGGATTCCGGTACGATGTGACCGCAAGAGAAAGTCGATAATCTCTCCGCAGGGATATGCGAAAATAGTTGGCTTGTGAAATCGGACATCTTCGAAACACACCGTTAGACAACGCAATAAAAAAGGTACCTGCGCGCACCGGAGACATCGTACCACCCGCTAGAATGATAGATCTAGCAACGTCTGTAATTTCGCGGAAGTGAGTCGCGGGATTTAGATGCTGATATTTCATCTCAAGAACTTCTGGGCCGCCATCGCGGCAAGAGAATGCCAGAGTCACCCGGCCATCTGGAACATATCAATAAAGTGCTGCTGAAGGCATGACCAACTGCTCACCATCGTTAGCAGACGACAATGCAAGCAAGTACGCTTCCACAACGTGGAGGGGTGGTGTAGCGCCGCGCCGCAGGTGTGCTAGCTTGGCAGGGTCTTTATAGAGTAATCAGTAACTAAACGAGGGGACAGCACTGCATGTCCATACCGTTTCCAGCAGCCTTGATTGCGGCCTTGTCCGAATATCCGCTTATTTTTCGTGCAATCTAAGGATGCCATTGTCAATACGCATCCTCATGAAGACTATGGTTCGGAACGCTGAGAGAGCCCACCTTGCTTTCACGCAAATAGGCCTCAATTTCTAAGAGATTGATGCCCTCTACTTTCCGGCCCAACCGTTGTACAAAGTCACCGACGGTCATCACCTCCGTCTTATCTGTTGCCTTCTTCGAGCCTACATGGCTATTCTCGCCCCACTCCACGGCGTATGCCTTGAGCGCAGTCAAAAACGCGACAAGGCGCTTGATGTGGAGGGCGTGGCGGGCAGAAAGACGGTCACGGAATTTTGAATAGTAGATAGATACTTGTTCGAGAGAGGTCGTTAAAGTCTGCATGGACAGCCGTACAGCTGAGAGTGACAGAAGGGTCGAAATAAGATCTGGCATTACTTAGTATGGTTGTAACAGATCGCAAGAGGAACGCCTACTATGAGCTTCATCGATGATTACAATCTGGTTTGTAAGGTCGATCCCCAGTGCTTCACGCGCCGTCCTTGACAACAAGAGGTTGTAAGGGAGTGTCACCAGCTAAATGCAACGTCTAACTGAACACGTAGCGGTGAATATGGAGTAACGTACCTCAGCTTGTGGAATGGCTCTTCTCGAAGCGAAATACGGGCAGGTATGAGCAATGCGTCCCGCCTCTGCCAGATCTTCGATGTTTTTGGGTGAGGCCTATACGGTTACGGTTACCATTCCGTTGGAGCTTCGAGTCAAGTTAGACATCTTTGCTAATCAAGGCGTGGACGTACCAGTATCTGATCTCGGAAGTCGGTCATGCGCGTATCCTCATCGACGGGTGGCAAGTGCTGGCATCGTTTCTCCTTTTTCTCTTCAACGCTAGGATCAGAGGCACGCTGCAAAATAGGACAAAGCTATACGGCACATACCACCAAGCAATTCTCGACAACCTTCGTCTAAATCTCGACCTCTCTTCTTAAGGTCTTCATTGATGCACAATTGTTTCCGCGATCCTAGTGTCACTGTTCTCGTAAAACCTCGAATTATGTCGCTCTCCTCGTCGTCTCGTTCACGTTTCCGTGGGAGGTGCGAAGGTCCCGCAGTGGCCGTAGGGGGTGGGAGGCGCACAGGTGTAAGCTTCAATTTTCGCAACTCCGGGAGAATTTGAGTCAGTTGCGAATGAGTGCGCGATGCGTAGTATATCTTCGTGCACACAGGTTCAGCTTCACTAGCATTATTTCCAGCGCGCCCCTTGTTCAGCCTTCGCCTCGTCAAATATCTATCTGAAAGGTATCCAAAAGGCAACGTACTTTTCCATGAGCGCCCGGACTGCAGGAGATAAATTATTATCGTCATCTGCACCTCTTGCCTCTTCATCTTCCGGCAAGAACGCAGCGTCGTCCTCGTCCTCCTTAACAGAAGTCTCTTGTAGTTTCTGCGGGGGTCACTGTTTGTTAAAGTCAGATCACAAATAATATGAGCTAAAACACACAGGTCTCTTCGTGACCCGTCCCTTTGCCACTCTCTTCAAAAGCGCCTCCCGTTTGCGTGCCTCTGCAAGTCGTGCCTCGTATTCCAGTTCCTCGGCTTCGAGTGCACGGCGATGGCGGTCAACAGTCTGAGCTACCACCCAGTCGACTTCTTATGATTTGCGCGCGCATCAGTACATGACTTGGCGCCGACACAATTGCAATATGCGTACCGTCACCGGACGCCAGTGCTGCGAGCTGCCCCTTTCGCGCACGATCTTTTTCGTGCGCAAGCCACGTCAAACTTCCGCATAAGAGACTGAGTGTTTTCCCCTTTACAGTATTTCAGATCCAATATCTACGCGTGCAGATCGCGTTTACCTACCGTGCCAGTAGGACTTTCGACGATGGCAATCTTCCTCCCTTCGATGGCGGTGTACAAGTGCCGCATAAGATCGACTTGTATTGAGTAAGGTGTGTCATACGGAAAAGCAGGAAACGACTCTGGCGTTGGTAATTCGAGCGACATGGTGGTGGTTACAGACAATGTTAATGAATGGCTTTGACAAGTCGCGTTCCAAAATCCGGACGTGCCCTCGACGCGTCGTCGGATCTCGGAAGTTTGCACGCGAATCGAAAAACCTCCGCTAAACTTTTCTGGACCGAGCGATCATGGAGGAAAGACCGCACAAAGCTCATCGTCCAGCGCAGTCCGGCGGTAAAATCGACAAGAAGGAAAAGGGAAAGGAAAAACAGCATGGCTTCAATGAAAAGGTCCGTCTTTTCCTCTTTGCATTTGATCCAAAACTCATAGCGTTCTCTGTAACAGGCATTTGCCCCCAAGTCAGGTCGGCGCGCAGACCGACAGGGCCGTCGTAATGTCGAGCGCGACCAAACCCGTCTACACGTCCCCCTTGTAAACAGAACCCCCGATGACGACCCCCCTCCCGTAATTGTCGCCATAGTTGGACCTCCAGGCGTCGGAAAGAGCACGCTGCTCAAGAGTCTTGTCCGACGGCACACCAAGCAAACACTCAACGAAGTCAAGGGGCCTGTCACTGTTGTCAGCGGCAAGAAACGGCGCTTGACATTCGTAGAGTGCAACAACGACCTCAACTCGATGATTGACATCGGAAAGATTGCCGACCTTGTATTGCTTATGATCGACGGGTCGTATGGTTTCGAAATGGTGCGTTACTCTTTGTCGAATTGAACGCATGAACCTAAGACTGCACCAGGAAACCTTTGAGTTCTTGAATGTGCTCCAGTCGCACGGGTTTCCTAAAGTCATCGGCGTCCTCACGCATCTCGACCTCATCAAGAAGGCTGCAACCCTCAAAGCGTCCAAAAAGACCCTCAAAAAGCGTTTCTGGACGGAGATTTATGCTGGCGCAAAACTTTTCTATCTTTCCGGCGTGCTCAATGGACGCTATCCTGATAACGAAATTCTCAATCTCTCGCGATTCATTTCGGTCATGAAATTCAGGCCCTTGATCTTTCGCAATACCCATCCCTATCTCCTTGCAGACCGAATTGAGGATCTCACTCCTCGCGAGCAAATCCGAACCTCGAAGGGCAAATGCGACCGCACTGTCACGGTCTACGGCTTCCTACGCGGGACAAATATACGTTCTGGAATGAAAGTACACATACCCGGGGTCGGTGATATCGACATCCAGAATGTCACCCAACTCGGCGATCCATGTCCTCTCCCGAACGCGGATTCCGAAAAGCGCAGAAAGTTGAGCGAGAAGAAGAAACTGCTCATCCATGCCCCAATGAGCGATGTGGGGGGCGTTGTGTATGACAAGGACGCGGTATGGATCAATGTTCCAGGGAGCTTTACAAGAGGAAATGCGGCCGTGCCGCAGGGCGAAGGAGAGCAGATGGTCATGGATATGCAGGACGCTGGGGCGACCCTCGAGGACGCGATGGCCCAGAGTCATATCAGGCTTTTTGGTTCGTCGTCGAAAAACCTCACGGTCGATCCTTCGGGAATGGGCGAAGAGGAGAGTAGTGACGAGGAGGGGGCTGATGGCGGCGACGACGAGTCTAGTGAAGAGGGCAGTGAAGATGGCGACGAAGACGCGGAGGAGTTTGGCTCGGAGGACGAGTCGGATATGGAGGGCGAAAATAGTTCTGAAGATGAGGATATCCAGACAGGAGACCACGGCCGGTCCACGCGACGCCAGCCTAAGCGTCATGTGCCTACGCCATCTGGACGTGAGAGAGGCGATATCGAATACGCAGACAGCGACTCGGATCTAGGTGGCGACCTCGACGATGGCGGAGCCCGTGTTCCTGTGGACAAGGATGCGGATATTCCTAGCGATGAGGACGAAGACGATGATGATGCTCCTCACTGGAAGGCTAATCTCGCCGAGAAGGCCCAAGCATCATTCGCTCTCCACTCACGCTCAGGACGCCAAAAAGATTGGATGAAATTGATCTACTCCAGCACCCTATCGCCTGAACAAATCCTTCGCAACGACGATACGAAAGACGCTGGCTCGGATATGGATGATGATGATGGCTTCTTCCGCGTTAGGAAAAGCGACGCGGACCAAGACGAGGAACTCGATATGACGAAGGAGCCTATCACCGCAGAGGATCTGAAAGAGTGGGAGGACGATGATATGCTGGAGTCAATCCGGGGCCTGTTTATCACAGGCGGGGGTCAGGACGAAGAGGGTGAAGGCGATGCAGCTTACGAAGACTTGGAAGGCGGAGAGTTTGAGGACCTCGAGGGTGATAATTCGGGCGAAGGACCGTCGCAGCCGAAACCGCCTGCCCAAGACAGCGAAACGTCCCGCGCAGCTGCCCTTGCTGCGAAGAAGGAGGCTCTCAAGCGCAAGTTCGACGAGCAGTACGATGATCCAGAATCATCCAAGATGGATTTCTATGACGAGAAGAAGGACGAGATGGCTCGTCAACTGCAACTCAATCGCGACGAATTTGAGGGCGTAGATGCAGAATCGCGCGCTCTCGTCGAAGGATATCGGCCTGGCGCGTATCTGCGCATCGAACTTGCCAATGTTCCCTGCGAAATGATCGAGAACTTCGATCCCACATATCCCCTGGTCGTTGGTGGGTTACTCCCCGCGGAGGAGCGCTTTGGGTATGTCCAAGTACGGATCAAGCGCCACAGATGGTATACGAAGACGCTCAAAACAAACGATCCGCTCATATTCTCCCTTGGCTGGCGACGCTTTCAGACTGTGCCCATATACTCTCTCGACGATCACTCTATCCGTATGCGCATGCTCAAATATACGCCGGAACACATGCATTGCTACGCAACGTTTTATGGACCGGTAGCACTGCCCAACACTGGCTTCTGCGCGTTCAACTCGCTCTCCGGCGAGACGACAGCATTCCGAGTATCAGCGACAGGGGTCGTGCTCGATATCGACCGTTCTGTCAAGATCGTCAAGAAGATCAAGCTGACGGGTGTGCCATACAAGATCTGGAAGAACACTGCGTTCGTCAAGGATATGTTCACCAGCGCACTCGAGGTGGCGAAATTCGAGGGCGCCAATATACGGACTGTGTCAGGCATCAGGGGACAAGTCAAGAAGGCCCTTGGAAAGCCGGACGGTGCTTTCAGGGCCACCTTTGAAGACAAGGTGCTCATGAGCGGTATGTATCTTCGTATCGCCCTCTTTCGACTCTGCTGATCAGGCTTTGTAGACATCATCTTTTTACGCGCGTGGTATTCCATCCAACCCAGAAAATTCTACAACCCCGTCACATCCCTTCTCCTCTCCGATAAGACGCATTGGACAGGCATGCGTCTGACCGGCCAAGTGCGCCGCGACGAAAACGTCAAAACGCCTCTAAACATCAACTCTGCGTACAAACCTATCGAGCGGCCTGCGCGGAGGTTCAATGTACTCAAGGTCCCCAAGAAGCTCCAGGCATCGTTGCCATACGCGTCGAAGCCGAAGCTTATGAAGCCACAACGCCAGCAAACGTATATGCAGAAGCGTGCTGTTGTCCTAGAACCCGAAGAAAAGAAAGCCGTTGCGCTGCTCCAGCAAATACGGGCGCTGCGGAAAGACCAGGTCGGGAGGCGGAAAGAAAAGCAGCAGGAGCGCAAGGCGGTTCATCGGAAGAAGGTCGAAAAGGAGGAGGCGAAGAAAAGTGAGAAAGATAAGGAGAAGCGGAAGGAGTATATGCGGGTAGCGGGGCAGAAAAGTAAGCGGGACGCCGATGTTGAGGAGGGCCGGGGGAGCAAGCGGCGTAAAACTTGAACGTGTTCCTGCATTGACGTGCATATCATTTATCATCTACACCTTGTTTTCATGTATTCGCTTTGTATTCATCATATCTAGGCCATCTCTTCCTATCAGGATCTCGTCGTGCACAGTTTTTTGTGAGGCCCTCATGAACTCAGTGGGTACCGTATTGACTGGCCACCGGATGAAGTTTGAAGTCGATACTGTGAACCTCAGAGCTCAGAGCTCATACACATTTCAGACTTGGTTCAGACCTGAGGCCTGAGGACCGAAACTACAATGAATAAAAGTAATGAGAATAAGTCAATCCAAACATGATAAGGTCGTAAAACTCGTAAAGTCGTAAACAAGGTTACACTCCCGCCTTCGCCCCAACATCCCGCCAAAACTCCTCCCATCGATGGCCTCTCCCTCCCTCGAAGCCCGGCGCCTCCTCTCCAAAATTCACCCGTGGCTGCTTAGGTAAACCCTCATTCAACCCAGCATCGCTCGACTTACTTGTCGGGAGCCCGGGTCGTGTGCTGGGCTGCGGGATGTCCTGAAGGTTGAACGCCGTCTTCTGGGCAGCCGATATTCGATCTATCGCCTGGATGAGGGATGGCGTCGCCGGGACGGCACCGAGTGGCGGCGGGTCGTTTGCGACAGCTGTACGCTGAGAGGTCGCCGACGACGCATGACGCTGGATGAAAGCAGGCGTCCAGCCAGGCTCGTTGCGAGAGTTACGACGTTGCGCTTGTTGCTTCGCGGCCGCATCTTCTTCGTAGTCTGAGTACTCCGGAACGTCATCGTCCACAAAGCCCGGCCTGGGCACGTCCTTTTCGTAATGACCATCGCCGCTTCCGTGAAGTGTGGTACTCGATGTCGTGGAGGGCTGCGACTTCAGCCAAGGCCGTTTAGGACTCAGGGCAGCGAGGGGAGGCGTTTTCAGCTCGTCAAGCTCGTCTTCCTCGTCGGATGAATCTATGAGTGCTCCGTCCTTTGGCTGAAATTTGACGGCCTCCCTTGTGCGGCGCGTAAATTTAGCCTCCGACCTCGTTCGCGTGGGCTTTCGCAGAAATCCCGGTCGAGCCTCATACGCTCCGGGAACACCACCACCCAACACCGACTTGGTTTTCTGCAGTTTGACTGGCCCGTCGTACATCGGAGGTGACATCGGGTACTTTATGTCATCGTCGGGAGGGAATACGAGTGGATCAGAAGGGGTGGACTTGGAGAAAAGACGTGACCACCAAGACTTCAACGGGCGGAAGTCACCAGAACGATCCGGAAGGTTGGTCGCGTAGCTTGCGAGGTAATGGTCCCATTTCTAGCGGTCGAAATATCAATTATTGACGTTACAATATAAATCGCGACATATAGGACTTACCTGGTCAGGATTGGATCCGAACTGTCGTTTCAGCAACCAGTCGCTACCCATACCGCATGCGAGGAGAAGCGACCATGCCGCACTCAGCGCCTTCTCTTTCCCGGTTCCCCATTCTTCCCCATCGCTAACCCATAAGCGATCCCACACATCTGCCCAGGCGGCAATATGGGAGAACAAGGCAATAGAAAGCACGAGACCGAATGCTCCTGTCGACGAGAGTGCGAGACGTAGAGAAGCACGACGAGTGCGTTCCAACGGTAGAATACACAGGACAAACAAAGCAGGCACTAGAATGGCGGCGAGGATTACCCGGGCAAGTTGTGACGGATGAATGATAACCGCAACGGACAACGCCAGAGTGGATCTGGATGCCTGCGTTAGTGGGCTACAATTGCTAAGTGTTTTGAAACTTACCCTCCAGTAATCCCAGACACACCGAATGCTATTAAACTCCATCGACCGGCAAGGAACGTGGTCACGATTGCGGACAATATCCAGACGGGCAAGAACGATTTCGACGTCAACGCAGCAGAAGACGTCAAACTCGGGATCAACAAGGCCAGAAATGTCGATAAATGAACTAATATTTACTCAGGCTGTGCGCAGGCCAGAATATACGAGCAGCTTACCACCAAAGACATAGCCTGCTGCTAAGCCTCCCACACCACCCTCGAGCAAGAAATTAAATCTACGTTTCCTCTTCCGTTGATCGAATCCACCGGGAATTGCATCATACGCTGGGGGGAAAGAGCATGTCCGGTCTATGGTGAGGAAGCCTCCTGCGAAAGTCAAGACGAAGGACACAATAAAGAGAGGCAGTGTATATGCGAGTAAATATGGTGTCGATGGGAGGAGCGCAGATAACACGACAGCAGTGGTATTGTCGGACATGTCTCGTCGTGGGCCGTCCGTCAAGTAGATTTCGTCGTCGTTGTTGTAATGGCTGTCGTCGCTGTTGGCCACGATGAGCACCAATAGCTCGACGCTGTCGCACTCAACGTCGAAGCAGATAGTAACCTGGGCGCGATCTCTGTGCCAAGTTTCCGACTTCCGATGAGACTCAGGAGCTCGTTCTTTCGTTTTGGGAAGAATATCCGGCATATTCCCACGGACCCAGCGTATCCGCCTCGAAAGTTTCAGCGCCGTGCCACCCAGCGACCTCGATTCCGACCGTATTCTCCTCAAGGTGAGCCCTCGGACTTTCATGCTGCATCCGCACGGTCTGGGTATGAAGATGGCGTCGAACGGGAGAGAATGAGACGGCTGGAAGTGGGTGGATGGGCAGTTGGACGATCGGATGAGGCTCAGTTTGAGCAATGGCCCACGGAGCTTGGATTGGGTGTGCTCACATAGATTCTAACACTGTCTTTTCCAATCTCCAGACACAATGGCCGCCACCAAGAGCACGAAGGGCAAGGCTGCCGCTTCCAAGGGTTAGTCCGTCGATCCGTGTCCATGGTGCCTCCATCTTAACGAAACCACAGGCAAAGCCGACCCCAAAGCCACCAAGGCCAAGACCGCCAAAAAAGCCGCGCTCGTTGGCGCACACGCACACGCCTCGCGCAAGACCCGTCACTCCGTTTCCTTCCACCGACCCAAAACCCTGCGTCTTCCCCGCGACCCCAAGTACCAGCGCAAGGCCGTTCCTCATGCGCCCCGCATGGACGCACATCGCGTGCTTGTGTCGCCGCTGAACACGGAGAGTGCGATGAAGAAGATTGAGGAGCACAACACCCTTGTGTTCTTGGTGGACCTCCGCTCGAACAAGCGCCAGATCCGGGATGCCGTGAAGAAGCTGTACGATGTGCAGACGGCGAAGATCAACACCCTCATTCGGTGAGGCGTTTTGACGGTCCAATAATTCATGTTCATGTCATTGATGGTGTACCCTGCAGACCGGACGGAAAGAAGAAGGCATACATCCGGTTGACGGCTGATCACGATGCGCTGGACGTTGCCAACAAGGTGTGTTATTGCGTGCCTCCCGATTTCTCTACATGACTGATAGCGGCTTGGATAGATTGGTTTCATCTAAATTTTCCCTCGGGTCTATCTGTGTGTTACCTACCACCCGTCTTGTATGCCCACTTGCATCTCTTTGCTCACCATGCCCATGCCATACGTCTAATGCAAGATATGTCTTCTGGAATTCGGTCTATGAGGAAAGGAAAGAAACTTGGACGCATCGGTGATTGCACCGACAGCGAACATACGAGTCCAAGAGAACCGTTATAAAAATCGTGATCTGCCCGTACGCTTCGCGAAAAACGAACAAATATTATTCTGTCCTTACTCATGACACTGTTCAGCAAAGAATTTTTCAATCCTCTCTCTCCACCCAAGGGTCGATCTTGAGCTTGAGGTAGGGCTTGAAGCTAAACAAAGCATTATGCAGGCTCCTACCCACCCGGCCTTGGGAGTTATGAGATATCTCGCAAAGTCGGCGTTGAGTCTTGCAGCCACCCTCAGCCACTGATCCACGTGCTAAATTGAAACTCAGCAACTCTAATTCCACACATAACTCCCAAGGCC
>KN832558.1:330791-526549 GCA_000827205.1 Plicaturopsis crispa FD-325 SS-3 | reverse complement strand
ACACTGTTCAGCAAAGAATTTTTCAATCCTCTCTCTCCACCCAAGGGTCGATCTTGAGCTTGAGGTAGGGCTTGAAGCTAAACAAAGCATTATGCAGGCTCCTACCCACCCGGCCTTGGGAGTTATGAGATATCTCGCAAAGTCGGCGTTGAGTCTTGCAGCCACCCTCAGCCACTGATCCACGTGCTAAATTGAAACTCAGCAACTCTAATTCCACACATAACTCCCAAGGCCGGCTGGCACACAACGTCGGGTCCCACGCCACAGCCCGTGGATGCACCGTAGCAAACGCGCGCCACAGTAACGCCACAGCGTCGCCACTCGTCGTTTTGGCCCTCGTACAACGTCTCAACGCCCCCTGTACATACACAGATCTGTCGGACTTGGTTCTCACCCACAAATGCTCCTCTAAAATCGAGTTTCATAAAAAAAATCCATGCCTATGTGGCTGCACTTTGTTGAGTGGCCTGGATCTATAATGTAGGAAAATCGACTGTCCTTTTTCTGAAATTTTAGTCTGACTACGGGAGACTAGCCTGGATCATAAGGCTGCCCGGGCTACATCTCTTCCCAAGAACGTCAAAAAATCGTAGTTACATTGTCTTTTGAAGGAGTACTGCAGGGATACATAATCTATCATCTAATATGCTCAGAAAGCTGAGTGCAAGCGGTGTACGAGGGCCAAAACGACGAGTGGCGACGCTGTGGCGTTACTGTGGCGCGCGTTTGCTACGGTGCATCCACGGGCTGTGGCGTGGGACCCGACGTTGTGTGCCAGCCGGCCTTGGGAGTTATGTGTGGAATTAGAGTTGCTGAGTTTCAATTTAGCACGTGGATCGGTGGCTGAGGGTGGCTGCAAGACTCAACGCCGACTTTGCGAGATATCTCATGACTCCCAAGGCCGGGTGGGTAGGAGCCTGAGCATTATGCACAACGTAATTATAATGAAGAAAGATGAACAGACAACACAGTAACCAAGCTCCGGCATGGACGAGATCGACAAGAAATAAACGACTCAGGTGAGACTACGCACGGTTAGGGATCATCTCCGAGTTACCAAAGGCGGTCGAGAGGAACTGCTCGATCTCCTTCTTGTGTTGTGCCTGCGAACAGTGGGTATGAGTACGAAGCAGCAAACAGCAAACATTTTGAACTCACTTTGCTGCCCGTGGCGACAGAGCTGGTAGGCTCACGACCGGCGTAGAAGGGGTACTTGCCCTTGTGATGCTCGGTCTTGCTCCCGGCGGTGTATATACGGGGACCGACATAGGACCAAGCACCGTTGTTGAGAGGCTCCTCCTGTTGAAACAGTTAGACATCTTGACCTAGAAGGTATGCAGCACGGCGACAAACCTGGCACCACAGAAGATCCGCATTCGGGTAGGTGTCGAGATGAGGGGTGATCTAAGTAGATAGTTAGCGAGCCTGCACGACTACGATAAATGACGCAGCTTACAAGATCGTAAGGGAAGGGCGAGATTTGCTCGACCCTGCTAATAGCGACATCCTTGATACCCTTTGCCTCACGCTCAGCCAATAGAGTTTGATACACTTGACCAGTGCAGAGAATATGGCGCCTAATCTCCGAAGGCGCGACGAGCTCCTCAGTGTGAGGTTCCGGAATGTATCGCTGGAACGACGTCTCGCCAGTCATCTCTGACAGGTCAGAGCGGGCTTTGGGGTGACGAAGGAGCGATTTCGAGAAGAAGATGATCAGCTAGAAATGGATTTAGCAGCATTTCCAATTAACGTATGGGCAGCACGCACGGGTTTCCGGAAGTCGCGATGGATTTGACGACGGAGAACGTGGAAGTAGTTGGCTGGGGTACTGCATGAACATATATTAAGTGCGATGCTATGTCAAATTCGATAAAGGACTTACGTGGGGTAGACAACCTGCATGTTGCAGTCCTGATGTTGCCGCTCAATTTTCTCCGGCGTCGGGTACACATGTGGGTGGTCATCGCAGAGCTGCAGGAAGCGCTCAATACGGGCACTCGAATGCTCGGGTCCTTGGCCATCATATCCGTGGGGCAAGCTCATAACCAGACCAGTGCGCTGCAGCCACTTGCGCTCTCCAGCCGCAATGAACTGGTCGATGATGCACTGCGCGTTGTTGGCGAAGTCACCGAACTGAGCTTCCCAAACGGTGAGGGAACTGGGGGAGACCAACGAGTAGCCAAGTTCGAAGCCGAGGGTACCGAACTCGGATAGCGACGAGTTGCAGACAACGAAGCGCGCCTGAGAGGAGCTGAGATCGTTGAGCGGGACGTATTGCTGCTCATTGACCTGGTCGTGGATGACAGCATGGCGCTGCGAGAACGTGCCACGCTCGACATCTTGGCCGGAGACGCGGACATGGATCTTCTCAAGAGCGAGAGAACCGAATGCGAGCGCTTCAGCGGTCGACCAGTCGATGTTGGTACCCTCCTCTACGGTCTTCCCACGCGTCTTGAGGATACGCGCAAGGTTGCGGTGAGCAGTGAAGCCCTCCGGCGTCGTGGAGATGGCCTTGCCGACACGTTTTAGCGTCTCCTCGTTCGACCCGGTCGCCCGCGTGGGAAGCGTCTCCTCCGAGAGCTGTTTGGGCGACGGGAATCCCTGCCAGGATGCAGAGAGCCACTCCTTGGATGTAGGCACGTAGTCCTTGGCCTTAGCAGCCGCCGACTCGAGCATTCCCCATACCCACTTCTTGTGCTCCTCGATGTCCTTGTCGGTGAAAGTCCCGCGTCCAGTGAGGAATTTGGCGTACTGGGTGAGGGGGCTTGGCTGCTTCTCGATAGCCTGGTACATGCGAGGCTGGGTGAAGCTAGGTTGGTCCGTCTCGTTGTGTCCGTAGCGCCGGTAGCAGACGATGTCGATGACTACGTCCCGCTTGTATTTGGCACGATAGTCAGCGGCGAGTTGGCACACGAAGTTGACAGCTTCGACGTTGTCGCCGTTGACGTGGAAGATGGGCGCGTCGATAGTCTTGGCGATATCGGAAGGGTACGGCGTAGAGCGCGCGAAACGAGGATCGGTGGTGAAGCCGATCTGGTTGTTGACGATGAGGTGAATGGTTCCGCCGGTACCGTAATGCGAGAGATTGTGGAATCCCATGGTCTCATACACGATACCCTGCGCTGCGAAGGCAGCGTCACCGTGCAGGAGCACACCCATGGCAGTGGTGTGGTTCTGCTCGTCGCTCTCGAGGTGCTGGATGGCACGCGTTTTTCCGAGAACGACGGGGTCCTCAGCCTCAAGATGAGACGGGTTCGCGACAAGCGAGAGGGAAACCTTCTTTCCGGACGGCGTCGGGCGCACGTAATTGGCACCGAGATGGTACTTGACGTCACCGGCGGGCGAATCACCCTCGTCGCCACTGAACTCGTTGAGGATGGCCTCGATGGGTTTACGAATAACGTTGGCAAGGACGTTGAGACGACCACGATGCGGCATCCCAATAGTCACATGCTTGACGCCGTGGTCGACAGAGCGATCAATGAGAGCTTTCATGCCAGGAATGAGTGCCTCACAGCCCTCAAGACCGAAGCGCTTTTCGTTGGGATATTTCGTCGCCATGAACTTCTCGAACGACTCTGACCAGATAAGACGGTCGAGGATCATGCGCTTTTCCTCGACAGTGTAATTCCAGGGTTTCGGAATCTCGACGCGCTCACGAATCCAGTCGCACTGCTCCTTGTCGGGGATGTGGACATACTGGATGCCGACAGCACCACAGTATATGCGCCTGCAAAGACTGATGATTTCGCGCAGGGATAACGATTTGCGGTCCTCGGTGGCGAAATGGGGAAGGATACCCGGGCCAAGTGTGATCTGCTTGTCGAGGTCGCGCTCGGTAAAGCCGTAACGGCTCAGCTCGAGCTCGGGAGGCGATACATCCGCAAGATCAGCATCGAGGATGCCGAGCGGGTCAAGTTCGGCGACGTGGTGTCCACGCACTTGGTATGCGCGTACCAGCAATTGGACCTGATACGCCATGAGTCTCGATTGGGCAATAAACTTAGCTTCCTCTATCTCACCTTCAGATGATCATCGAGCTGCCCAGCACCTGCGTGCAACGCTGGTGCACCGTCCGCTGGCACGGGTAAGACGGCTGGTGGTGGCTGGAAAGCCTGCGGGCTAGTCAAGCCCTTCTCCATGCCCGAAAAATATACATCCCAGGAGACGTGTACGGACTTCGGGTCCTGACGCCAGTGACGGTACATCTCCTCCACATAGTACGCGTTTGTGCCGTTGGCGAACGGATCGTTCGGCGACGGTGTCTGCGCTGCAGGCGTCGCCAGATCACGGCGGAAAAAGAGGGCAGAACGAGGCGATTTTGCCCATCGCGCGGCAGGAGGAATGCGCCGCAAGACCTGCCTCGGTAATAAGGAGGACGACATGACGGTAAGAGACAAAGAGGTGATGACGGCCGAAGTGGGGTCGCCTCGAGCTTTTGACGAACAGCGTTGTTCCGATCTCGCCGTTTGTCGGCTTCCGGCTGCACGAAGGTTTCGACGCGTCAAATGCACACCGCTCGTGCCCTCAACAGCGCTATTCAAGCTCGTCGTTCGCTACAGCGACCAGCAATATGTCTTCGTCGACTACAGACACGGAGCGGCATACCGCCCCCTTTGAGGGGTGTCAAAATCGTTGACTTGACCAGAGTTTTGGCCGGGCCCACTGCAACCATGCTCCTCGCGGATCTTGGTGCCGACGTCGTCAAGGTCGAGGAGCCTACCCGGGGCGACGATACCCGTACGTATTCGCGTGCTTTTCTTTACTGCACGGTATGATTTACATGGTACTCGCACACAGGATCATGGCTGCCCCCTTCAGCACCCATTTCCGACGCCGCACCTGCGGAGTCGTCCCACCTTCCCCCAGAATCTGCCTACTTCCTCGCTGTGAATCGAAACAAGCGGTCCCTGACCGTCGATTTCAAGAAACCAGCAGGTCTGGAGATTCTGCACAAGCTCATCGCGCAGTCCGACGTCCTCGTTCGTGTCGCTTGAATGCGGACCATCGGCCGAAGACTAAACCCTTGTGATATTCATACAGGTAGAGAATTTCATCGCCGGAAAGCTCGAAAAGCTCGGTCTTGGGTACGAGCAATGTCGAGCGATAAACCCACGGCTCATCTATGTTTCTATCACTGGTGAGTGGCGATCCTCCAGAATCGGGGCATTGAATGACAACGACGCGAACGTTCCTCTCGGCCGTTTAAACATAAACAAGTTACACGCTCCTCAACACCGAGTGCTCTGTTCTACATAAAGCACAATATCTATGACGACACTCGCTGATATCCTATGCTAACCAATACTTATCATGTCTAGGATACGGCCAAACAGGCCCGTACCGCGAAGCCGCTGGCTACGACGTGATTATCGAGGGTGAAGCCGGGCTCATGCACATGTACGCTGCCCACCTGTTACGACTTTCGCCGACTCACGCATCTGCACAGCACCGGAGAACCCTCGCGCCCGCCCTCAAAGGTCGGAGTGGCCGCCACAGACATCGCGACGGGCCTGTATGCACACGGCGCCGTCATGGCCGCGCTGCTCAGCCGGGCACAGACAGGTGAAGGGTGTTGGGTAGACTGCAATCTATTCGAGACCCAGGTACGTGAACTCGCAGACACTCGACGGGCCTGACGCGACAATGCGTGCTCAGATCGCCGGCCTTGCGAACATCGCGTCGAATTACCTGATTGCAGGCCAGGAGGCGGGTAGGCACGGGACGGCTCATCCGTCGATTGTGCCATACCAAGTCTTCCCCTGCAAAGACGGCTTCATCATGATCGGCGCCGGGAACGACAAGCAGGTAAGTGCTCGTTCTCCGCTCTTGGTGGAGCGCTAAAGCGATGGGCCCGCAGTTCAAAACGTTCACTGTTGATGTCCTGGATGCACCAGAGCTCGCGCAAGACCCTGCGTACGCGACGAACGCGCTGCGCGTGCAGAACAGGGCGGCACTCGTAGGCGCTATCGAGGCCATATTGAAAACGGAGGGCCGCGACCACTGGCTTGCACGGTTCAAGGGCAAGGGGTGCGTTCCGTGCTCCGTCACTTTCATACGGCATGCTTACACCAAGCAGGGTTCCGTATGGTCCCATCAACAACATTGCGCAGACATTTGAGCATCCCCAGGTGCGTACACGTCCCTTCCGTTGAACGTGCGCGGCTAAATATGTACAGGCCATTGCGAGGAATGTCACCGTCGAAGTCGAGGTATGTACTGTTGTGTATTCGGACGCAACATAGCTGACTGTGGACTGCAGCACCCGCGCGCTGGGCCAATCAAGCTGGTAGCGCCGGCGGTATCATACAGTGGCGCGAAGATGCCTGTGCGCAGGGCACCCCCTTGGCTGTCGCAACATACGGATGAGGTGAGTGTATACTGCCGATGAGAAGCCCTCGATGACTAACCCTCGTCACCAATTCTGCAGGTTCTCGGGGAATTGGGGTACAAGGAACAGGATATCCTCGCGCTTAGGAAGGAGGGTGTGGTGTAAAGCACGATCAATTACCTTGCTTGTAAACTACCCGGGATCGTCGAAACCAAGGAGGATCCGAACTTTCCGATGCTCTGAGAATTTTCCACGACGACAGTGGTGCCGGCGCGTTACGATGGTGGATGTCTATGCCCCCGTGTGTTTCTGTCTTTTCCCTGGGACATCATGGTTCTACACACGTTCGATTTCAGGACGACGAGAGAGGGCAGGACGGCGGCGCGTCCATTGAAATGCGACTTGTACACGTCGCTGGCCTGCCGCGATCAACCGGACTGTGAGTCTTCTTTCAGACCCACGTCTTATATTAATAGTGCATTTGCAGGCTACATAGTCGCCTACATGCCTGTCGATCCGAGCTTGAGACTGCGGATATGTCGCACTTCATCTGCGCTGTAATCGTGAGTTCGAAGTCACTCACTGTGACCCTCCGACTCGGAGTCTGCTGATACATATCGTTCCGCCATATTTCCTGTCGTCTGAATCATAAAGGTAGACTACTTAGTTCCCTGAGCTTTGAGTGCTCCCGCAGTGTCGTGCAGTGGTGTGACCTGTTTCATTCACTGAAGAACCTGCTTTACCTTGTATTAGACGAGATCTCGGAGATGCTGATGGTGATCAGATAGCTGGAGAGACAAGTCTAGAGTGTTTGTGACATCACCCTATTTTTGCAGAGTTCCCCCACTTCATTGCGGTTCACGCGACTGCCAACGACGCCGAGGGTCTGAATCAGAGCCAGTCATCGAGTAAACGGCTCTTGGGGCTCCAACTCTATCGGGATCCGCCGCCAGAGTCCCTCAACTGATCACTTATCATTTCGTGCATACTTTTTTTCTTTTCCAAACGCCCACGGTGTATTTCACACTCGCAATTAGCCCAATGGCTTCAAAGCCAGCATCCCGACATACGTCCCCTCTCATCGACAGAGTGCCGCCGCCACAGAGGGAGCGCACAGCGGAGCCGGAAGCGCAACCGCCTGCACCGGTTCTGCAGTCCAATCCCATGTCTCGTGCTACATCGGTAGAACCCACAGGCAACAAGCCGGGCTCGGTGTCCAGCACTGCGTCACAGGTTACTATCAAGCCGTCGACGGTGCAAGAGGAGCAACCAGCATCCGAGGGAGAGTCTGACGAGGTGCGCGCCAGCGATCCGCCCCGCTGTCCAGCTTCTCACCGCAAAACAGTCCGGGCTCGAGACGATCGATATGGAGACGTTTTACCAGATTCTCGATCTAGACGAAGACGACACGCACGATTTTTCGCGGGCAATGGCATGGGCGTACTTTTCCCAGGTCGACACCACGTTTGTCGAGATGGATGAAGCCTTGTGCGTTCCGTTCCCTCCCTGATTTCAGTTTCTCTAACCCGCCGCCAGAGCAAAGAAAGACCTCGTGAAGCTGTCTTCGCTGGGGCATTTCCTAAAGGGCTCGTCAGCTGCACTGGGAGTTGCCAAGGTGCAGGCGTCATGCGAGAAGATTCAGCACTACGGCCAGCTGCGAGACGAGGAGCTCGGCACAGACCTCTTGCCCGCCGACGCCCTCGCAAAGATAGGGCCTCTACTTTCTCGCGTAAAGAGCGAGTACCATGCGGCAGAGTCGTGGCTCAAAGGCTGGTACCGAGAGCACGGGGGCGAGGAGGAGCCCTGATGAGGAGATGATATTGCAACGACCGGTGCGATGTCCTCAACCGACTTCACCTAGACTGTTTTTTATCTCTCTGGATCAGCCCCTTCGTCTTCTTGCCCACTGATGCCCGTATATCCTATCGCTGTACTTTACTTTGCCCACCCATCCATCGATCCCTCATCAACGTATTACCACCACAACCATTACACCCCACTTGTACCGTCTGTGCCTGTCCATCCACCCATCCCGTACATATGTTTCATCTGAACAGCAGAATGTTTTTTACCTTGTCTATTGTCTGTGTGCCCGTAATATTTATCTATTTATCGTGCACTGACCCTGCAGGTGAAACACGGCCCATGTGATCTGAATCAGACGCGAGATTGTTGATGTTCGAGCTCGGAAGAATTTGAACTTGCGCCTTTTCGTCTCGTCCACCGTCCACCGCACTTTTCTCTACCCCGCCCGCCCTTTTTCTCTCTCATTCCTTCATAACAAAAGCGATACACCACGCGGTCGGGTGATGAGCGGGGTCAGCCTCGATTTTAGCATTGCAGGCGACGAGCTCGAACAGCGTCGCATCGCGCTCGAACGCAACCTACAGCACACCGACAACCTCTCTCTCCGCCTTTCCTCCGCACCGCCGTCCTCGGCAGAATACGACAGCGACAACAACAGCAACCACTACCAGGACAGGACCATGCGTCAGTACGGTGACTCGGAGGAAGAAGACGGTGGTGACATGGACTCTGTCGAGTACCCGCGACACTACTCGCGCTCCTTCGGCGACTTTGACCAGCCCTCGCACGATGCGTACTCTTACCGCACTCTCGACGAGCTCGACACAGAAGGCATCGATCCGTACAGCTATGGGTCCACCGCCGCCCACCATGCCAGCGCACTCACCCTCAGTGCCGGGCTGGGTGGCCGCGGTGGACGCAGAGCCGATGTCAGCATCAGCGGTGCCGAATACGACCCCGAACGCCCTGTCGGTGAGATGATTGCCAATGGCAGATTCAGCATGTTCGACGACGCAGAACGCTCGCGCTCGAAGCAGGTGCGTGCTCTGTCTCGTCCGCATCGCAGGTATCACGCTAATGGATTCGGATGTGCAATGGTGTCTACAGGCCGCAGCGTCCCTCAATTTCGACCCGCTTGTGGTCGATGACAGCGCTGAGCTGGACCGTGTACTTCGGTCTGGCCAGACGGCGACGCATCTCCCGCCCCACCTTCGCTCGCCGCCGCTGGCTCCGTCATCCGCCTCATCATCGTCCTCTGATTCTGGCTCCGGACCTGAGCGGTCGCGTCCAAAGCTGAGCGATGCACTACAGCGCGTCGATTTCTCTCCGAAGCGGCCGCGTAGCGCGCAGGGCCACCACGCCTCGCCAGCTCAGCTCTCCGCACGTTCAGTCCGCACTGCCCATGGCCGGTCCCAACGCCCTACGTCGCCGCTTGTCTCTACCGGCCCCCGCCCTCTATCGCCTGCGAACGAACCCACGCCCAAAGCGCGGAAACGGTACACGTTCCCGCAATCGCCCGCACCCGCCGTCGCCGTGCAGCCGCCCACTCCGTCAACTGCTGGCAGCAAGTTCACCAAAATGGCGCGGGGACTCGCACGGGAGATCGAGGCGGAGCAGAGTCAATGGGGCGCGCGGAACGATGCGGCTGACCAGAGCCGGTGGGAAGGGGGCAGCGGCGTGCCCCTCGCGCAGAGTACTGTGCGTGCGCGACATGGGCCGGCGAGTGCGAGAGCGCGGAAAGTCGGCGGGCGCGTCCATTTGCCCGACGTGACTGGGCTGACGAGCGCAGTGGAATCGCCCATGAAACCGGGCCTCGAGCATTTTGCATACGAAGGAGATGATTCACCGAGAGAAGCTGAAGGTGCGTCTCTTGCCCTGCCTTCGTTGCGTACGGTACTAATATACACTCATCAGCTCGTCTTTTGGCGACGTTGACCGCTGTGCAAACACAGCTGGCTCACCTTGAGTCTCAGAATGGTATCTCGCGCCGTAGGGTGCGGGAGCTTGAGCGTGAATTGGATGCATGCAGGAAGGAGGTCGCGCGGGAACGCTCCAGGGTGATGGAGCGAGAGGAGGTGATTGCGCGCCAGCGGTTGGATGACGTCCGACGCAAAGGGAAGCAGCGCGCCCGCGAGGAAGAGGTCGGGGAACAAAGTGTGCGGTACAAGGAGGTAGTGGAAGAGAAGAAGGGTAAGCTTGTATGCGGGCTATCCTACCTTGTTTGTGCTAACGCGTTGTTCTGATCTAGCTTTGGAGGCATTGATTGGCTCGCTGCGTACCCATTTGAAGAGGCTGACCGAGGAGCTTGCATCGCACCAACAACTTCTGCAAGAACTGCGGACGCTAAGGGAAGACGATAGACGTGCATTGGCTGAGAAGGCGGCTGAGGTTGACAGACTACGGGAAGAGGTTGACCGGCTCGCAGGCGAGGTGGAAGTGCTGAGAGGCGTAGTAGAAGATGGTCTGGCGGAGCGACGGGCTGTTCGCGAAGGCTTGCAGGCGCAGGCGCAGGCTGAGCCCAGCACCGAGGAAGAGGAGGAAGCGCAGGAAACAACGCATGACGCCGAAAATGAGAACACCGACGAGGACGATGAAGACTACAAGCCAGACGCAGAGTCTACTCGACGAGGACTATCGCCTGAGCTGGAGTCCCTGAACGATCCTACCGAAACGCGCCGCCGCGTCCGAGACACCAACCGCACCGATCGCGCATCGTACAACACCACGCGTCCGTTCATCACTGACGAGTCCATTGGACGCATCTCAGTCGAGCTGGAAGACCGCCGCTCGGAGAGGTCCGGCTCGTCCCTTTCCCAGCGTTCTCCGTCTGCGCTCTCGCAACACTCCCGCCCATCTCTCTCTGTTTCTCAGTCTCATCGCTCGTTCTCCGTGTCGCATTCACGTTCGTCGACACCCGTACTAGCACAGCGCCGTAGCATCAGCGGCGGCAGTGTTCGCCCCACTGTAGAGGACACCGATGATGAGGAAGAGCAGCCAGCCCAAAGAGTTCCGTCGCCCCCTGCACGCGCGCCGCCCTTGTATCAACACGCCCGCTCGCATGTCAACGCCCCTCAGCCAGAAGCATCTTCGTCAGCCCGCCCATCTGCACCTACGCCCGCACAAGCCCAAGCCGGGGGCAAGCGCTCCCATCCGAAACCGCCTTCTCCAAAACCCGATGCTCCCGAGACTCCTTTCCCTCAGATACGCGGCGAGAATCTCGAGCGCCTGTTTTTCTCCGCTCCGGAGCACAATGCGGATACATGCACTGTGTGCCATCGTCGTCGTCGGGCGGGCTCCCCTCAGCGATCGTGTGGAGGAGGGCGAACCCATGCGGAGGAGGATGAGGGGTACGCCGAAGGAGACGATGACCGCGACGCTGTTAATCGTGCGCTGCGGAATGCGACCATGAAAGGAAAACAGCGAGAGCATGTTGCATTTGCGGATGGCGTCAGGTCCCAGGACGGCCAGCAAGAGCGGCTTCCTCCTCAAACCGTACTCGCCCGAGTCTTGAGGGAGCTCGAAGACGACTTCACGCATTACAAAAGGTGTGCCTCCTGATTTCGAGTATTGTACTGAGGCTAATCTGTATTTCTTTCAGCATATATGTCGAGCTCGCTGATCAGTACAAGTTCATTGACGCCGCTTCAAACGTTGCCAAACGCAATGTACTTGCGCGACACCTCCGTGAAGTCATCGATGTCCTCGAACAAAAGGTACGCTTCACTCGGCATCTGAGCTTTGCCTGCATGACATTGACCGCCTTCATGGATAGGGTGACCAAATCGCGTCTCTCTACGACCTTCTGAACTTCAAGGACAAGAACGTGGCTGAGTCCGTCGTCCCTCCGAGAAACTCCCGCTCAGTCCCCGTGGAGACTGCATCATGGGGCCGGCGCCGCGGTCTCAAAAAGCATCCTACGGTTTGCTGAACATTTTGTATATTCTATTGCATCGTATCATATCCTATTCTACATCATCCACTTCAATCTTGGTTATGTCCATAACTCTCGTCACTTTGCAGGTTTGTTCAGCGTTGTTTTCGTATGTACAGACTATATCCTTGTTTTCCTCCCCTGCATATTGGACTGTCTACGTAGATCATCCTCGCAATTGTTTATCGTCTAGTCAATGCATCTGGTTTGTCGAGCAGCCAGTGAACACGCCTCTCTACAGCCTTTCGGCGCGCCTTCCCGCTGCCGGGTGGCGCATCGGTGTCTCACCACGCGGCGCGCGACTTTGTAGCAGAAATATCTTTCTTCCAATTCTCCCCTACAATGTCTGGAAATACTTATACGGTCGCGTACAATGCGTACCTCAAGATCTTTTTGCACGCTGCGAAACACCCCCACAAGCCCGTCAATGGCGTTCTCCTTGGTAACGCGTCTGGCTCTGGAAAGGTCACCATCGACGACGCGATCCCATTGCTCCACCACTGGACAAGCCTTAGTCCCATGATGGAGATCGGTCTTGACCTTGTATGTGTAGCGCGTCTAGCATTGCGTGTGTGTCCACTTTGTACTCACTATGGGCGCGTTGTATAGGCGCGAACGCACGCGTCGGCGCGCGGGCTGCAGCTGGTTGGGTACTACCAGGCATGCGAGCGGTTGGATGAAACTGCATTAGCCCCCGTTGGCGAGCGTGTTGCGGGCAAATTACGCGAACAGTTCGACGGCGCCATAGCATTTGTCGTGCGTAGATCTGCTGTGTCTCTTATATCCAATCCACTCATTCCACACAGATCGACGGCGAGAAATTGGGCTCGGAGGATGCAGCATTGATCGTGTGTAACCTTTCTTTACAGTCTTGACCTCGTTGGTGGAATTTACCTTCTTCTTAGCCCTATCTCCCATCTTCTGCAACCTCCGCGTCTTGGCGTCCCGCGACAACACCTCAATTGTTTACGCTTGCCGATCCCTCTTCTCCCGCGCGTGCAGTCGCTGCCGTCCATGCGCGCGCACATGCGAAATTCGGGGACTTTGACGACCATCTTGAAGATGTCAGCGTCGATTGGCTCAAGAACGAGGCATGTTTGGCAGTATAGGGATAGCCTGTACTAGGAAAATGGTGGTGAGTTGTATTTCGTCACGAAGATCTCGGGATGTATCCTGAAGGCGCGAATCTATTTAGCTGATATTGTCTCAGTCATATTGTGTAGCTTTCTGTAAATACTATCTATCGGATGTTGGGCCTTATGAGGCACCACTTGGAGGCGGTCGTTGTGAATTGGCTTCGATGTCTTGAGCTAGATGGGGAGGGTGGCGGCGGCAAGGCTGCTGTGAGCCAGTGACCTATCCGATGTGCCCCTATTGCCTGCCTGCCGGGGATTCCTTCAGCTGTACCAGTGCCACTCCAATATTTGCCGCCATATCTACTTTGACCATCTAAACCGCCATGTCTCCTTCGGTCACAGCTAATCCAGCACTGTTGTTTGCACAGAAACGTACAGACAGTACGTTTGAGCAGATCCCTATCATGTCCGTACACCTACTTCTCTCCGGTCTACTATAATCACTGATACGCAAACAGCGATCTAGCTAACGCGTCCAGTCCTGATCCTGCGGCTCGCCGCGCCCTCGCAGACACTATCCGTGACGCCTGCATTAATGTCGGATTTTTCTACGGTGCGCGCCGTATCTATTAGTGGCCCTGCCGTCTTGCTTATCAGTGGATTCCCAGTATCCAACCATTCTATCCCTAATCCCGTCATTGCTTGTACCATCCACCAAGCAAAGCAGTTCTTTGCACTTCCGGACCAAGACAAACTGGCCCTTGACATCCACAAGACCCCAAACTACAAGGGGTACACTGCACTCCTTGGTGAAAACACGAACGCCGAGAATAAGGGTGATGTCCATGAGGGCTTTGATATTGGGTGGGAGGACGAACGCGGGGGGCATAGAGGTGAGGATGGTGCCATGGAGGGCGTCAATGTGTGGCCTGATAACGCGGCATTGCCACGCTTCAGAGAGGATGTATTGGCGTACTAGTGAGTACTGTAGTCGCTGCTGCTGTGCATCCGCTCACGACATCGCTCAAGCCACGCCGCAGTCCGTCTTGGACTCTCCCTCTTCCCGCTATTTGCCCTCGCGCTCAACCTACCCGAGGATTTCTTCGCGGACAAGGTATGTGATGCTTTCGTCTACTCGTGAGTGTGCAACGACGCTGATACACCTCTACTAGACGAAAAACCCAGCAGCTATCTTACGCCTACTGCACTACCCGCCGCAGACGGGCCCCGTAGACGAGCGCGTTATCGGCATCGGCGCACACACCGAGTCAGTGATATACATGTCCGTGTTTCCGTCTGCCCTCCCCCACTGACGTTTTCGAGATAGCTACGAGGTTTGCCCTTCCTTGCTCGTCCTTTGTGCCTCTACTATCACTTGCAATCGCTAACTCGCATGTGATCCACGCCTCTAAGTGCTTCACGATCCTGTATCAGGACACTGTTCCTGCCTTGCAGGTGCTGAACACTGCAGGTCACTGGGTGGATGCGGTCCCGGTGGTGGGAACGCTAGTCATCAAGTAAGTGCTAGTTCGGTCGATGAGAGTAGTGCTGACTCTCATTCGATGTTTGACGATTTCCCTCATAGTTTGGGTGACCAATTCGCGCGCTGGACGAGTGCGTACCGCTGATTCATACCCTCGATGCCTGCCACTAACATTAATCGTGTCAAACACTGCTAACACGCTCACGCTCTCGTCCCCACCAACGATATGCCATTATTACCCACTACCACTTATACCTATGCCCAGACGACGTGTTCAAATCAACTGTGCATCGCGCGATCAACCGCACAGGCGTAGAGCGCTACTCGATCCCGCTTTTCTTCGGGGTAGACTACGATGTCCCGCTGGAGGTGCGTGGCATTATATACCAATATTGGGTTCTGGACCATTTCATGTTGCCTCTCCTCCCCTCCGTCTGCCTCCATCTTTGCTTGTGATCTCCCATTTAATGACAGTGTCCCTTGCACAGGCCCTCCCAAGCTGTGTTGACGATGACCACCCTGCCAAGTACGAGGTCGTCTCGGCTGGTGAATATGTACGGTCGCGGCTAGAGGAGACGTATGCTGCTAGCTCAGTTACGGCGGCTAGCTGAGCACCCGACTACGACGTTTAGGCCATTGTGGCGATCTAGTATAAATAATTTGCCTATGGAGACATACAGCTTTTCATTATAAGCCCTCCAGCAAACATCAATCAAGGGTTTTCGAGCGACGAGCAAGCTACAGACCAGCTGTGTGCAGACTCTGACATGGAGAGGCCGGTCGGAAGGAGATGATCAAAAGATAGATGCCGGTAAAGATGCCGGTTAGCGCGAGAGATCAACTTTTTTCTGGGCAAGAGATTCTGCACACTCATGCCGTCAGTTCGTCTTGCATTATACCGACATGCACACCGTACAGTCCAGCGACGGAAGCACCGCATACGCAGCACCAAACTGGAAGTTAAACGGATCGAGGTCGTCTCACGTTAACGGCGCGTCAACTTCGAAGATTAACGGGGTCAACGGTGCTCCCAAGCACGGCGGGATGAAACGCAAGGAGAACGGGTTTGGAGACCACTCCCGCGCCAAAAAATCGAAAGTTGTGTGGATGGACGTGTCCGACGACGAGGGAACGCGATCTGGCGCCAGTGGCAAGCAAACCCCGACATCCAAGAGGTTCAAGCCGGTAGGGCATGCAGACGGGTTCAAGTCGCCCGATGGTCCTACCAGTACTCCGAAAAAAGCGAGGAAGTCCCGAGGTAGTCTGGGTAAAGCGGGTGATGCGAAATACGAGGCGCTGCAGGAGCAGCGGAGGCAGCTTCCAATTGCTCAAGGTGCGGAGCCGTTCCACCTATCAATATCGTTATATTCATTAGGACATCTAGGCAAAGATGCACTCGTGCGTGAGATTGCAAAAAACGACGTTACCGTTCTACTCGGGGAGACCGGTTCGGGCAAAACCACGCGTATGTAAATCTGTGATTGTCCACTGTATATAATTAACACACACCGCAGAGGTACCCCAATACCTCCTCGAGTCTGGAATCGCGGGCAAGGGCATGATCGCGGTCACCCAGCCTCGTAGAGTTGCGGCAACGTCTCTTGCTGCGCGCGTCGCCGCCGAACAGAACGTACGCGTTGGTGGACTCGTCGGATACGGAGTACGCTTTGACGAGGCGTCGAGCCCTGAGACGCGCATAAAATATGTCACGGATGGTATGCTCGTCCGCGAGCTTCTTTCGGACCCTCTCCTTTCCCGCTACAGTGTTGTCGTTGTCGACGAAGCGCACGAACGCACGCTTCGTACCGACTTGCTTATCACAAACCTCAAGACGATACAGAAATCTCGGAACCGCCCTACCGATGCCAAAGGGAAGGGCGTCCCTAATCCCCTCAAAGTAGTCATTATGAGCGCGACGCTCGACGCCGAGAAGTTCAGCAAATTTTATGACAAGTGCGTGGCAGTCATCCTCAGCTTCCTCTGTATTTGTACCCATTGCCGATAGCGTGTCTCGTCCAGTGCAAAAATTGTATATGTAAAGGGACGACAGCATCCTGTTCAGATTTACCACACAGCCGTTGGACAGACGGATTATGTAGACGCAGCACTACGGACGTTCTTCCAAATACACACCGATCAGCCCCCGGGTGACGTGTTGATTTTTCTACCCGGTGCGTTGTGCTGAACATCGGGAGTCCTCGGCACTTACACACGCTCCGACTCTAGGACAGGAAGACATTGAGAGCCTAGAGAAGTCCATACAACTTTATGCTAGCAGATTGCCGAAGGAGCGCCCTACAGTAAGTGCTCTGCGTAGATTTCTCCTGCCCAAGTTTATCGATACACTTGCCATTCAGATCGAGCTATGTCCGATGTATGCTGCTCTTCCGCCAGGAAGACAAGCTAAGATATTCGCACCGACACCTCCGAACTCTCGCAAGTGTATACTAGCTACCAATATCGCGGAGACATCAATCACAATACCAGGCATTAAATATGTCATCGACACCGGAAAATGCAAGGAGAAACGGTATCTCGCAAGAGATACAGGCGGTGGTATGTACCTCGGCAATGTTATCCTGAAACGACTTTAACTTCGTTCATCGCTAGGATTCGATACTCTTTTAACAAGAGACATAACGAAATCGTCAGCGATGCAGCGAGCCGGTCGTGCGGGCCGTGAGGTATGCATGCTGTTCCCGCGGCTCTCATGGTCTCAATTGACTCGATACTAGGGCCAAGGATTTTGTTTTAGACTCTACACCGAAGATTCATTCAGCTTAATGGCACCATCGGCAGAACCTGAGATTCGACGTTGTAGTTTAACGTCGAGTCTGTTGCAACTCAAGTGCTTAGGCCAAGACCTCGAAAACTTGGACTTTATGGACAAGCCCGATCTAGAGAACAGTCAGTGCCATTCAACAAAGCTGTATTTGGCCTTGCTGATCTTCGTGACAGTCATTTCTGCCCTTAAAACTCTCTGGATTCTAGGCGCACTGGACAACTCCAAAGCACTGACGAAGGTAGGGCGTGATATGGCCGCATTTCCGCTCGAGCCAAATCACGCACGCGCTATACTTGCGTCGAAAGATGAAGGTTGCACCTCCGAAGTCCTCGATATCGTCTCGGTGCTCTCAGCATCGTCGAAGCTATTCTTCGACACTACCGACCAACGCGACGCCGCCACGGAGACGCGACGGAAGTTCCGACATGCCAGTGGAGACCATCTGACAATTTTGAATGCCGTGCGTGCATACAGGGACATCGCCGCCGTGGAATCAAAAGGCGGCTGCAAAGATTGGTGTAAACAGCAATTCGTAAATCAGCGGACGCTGCGGGAGGCAAGCGATATACGCGCCCAGCTGCAGACGACGTGCGAGCGTATGAATATTGACTGGCACGCGTCGTGCGGGGATCGAGAGGAGCCTGTTCTAAAGAGCCTGTTCCACGGGCTGGTGCAGAATGGCGCATTCCTCCAGCCCGACGGGTCGTACCGGCAGGTTATGGGTCACTCGGTTAATCTTCTTCGTCTTTTCGTTTTGCGCATTAGGCTAACGACTCTCTCGTAGACTATCAAAATCCATCCCGGTTCTACGCTATGCGACAAGAAATCTCCGGCAATAATCTACGATGAGCTGGTCTGATTTTTTACCCGCTTATCTTACCATTCGAGCTTACCGTTGACATCTACAGGTTTATACAAGCAACATATATGCCCGTGGAGTCTCGTCCGTGCCCAAGGCCTTTTTTGCGACTATCATGACCCACCAAATCGCTCCGCACGATGGCCAATAGCCTCCCAGCTCATATATTTTCGGCATATTTTATCCCCAGTTGATCAAGTCGGACAACAGGATTTACCATCACCTACATTTCAAAATCGTTCGTTTCATTTTGTGCACGACCTTCTCTGCTATTGCTCATACTTTATACACTGCCGTCCAAAAGTTGTTGTCCAGCATCCCATGCATTGCTCTTTAAATATCAATGTTGTTACTCCAACACGCACTCTGCGTCCAACTCAGGTTCGCGCGAACGCGTCCCCGAATGTTTGGATTAGCTGACCGCCAAAAACCATGAAGGTGGTTGCCTTGATACAGCTGCAGACTTCTAGCAATGCATGTGTTTATTTCCATACTGACGAGGAGCAGACAAAAAACGAAGCTACTGGAACTGATATTGACTATCTCGGGTGCCACCTAAGTACGACCCAATGATGATTACCGCGACGAGTCCGGATAGATTAAGACTCGGAGACGGGGCGCAAAGCGGGCAAAGCGGGCATCTTCTGGAAATGGCCTGCGCTCCGGAACATGAAGTTGTAATCAGTAGTACCGTCACCCTGACGTGCTCTCGTCAGTATGCATCACATCTTTGGCAAACGAAGAACTCACGATGAAGGACGTCGGGAACCCACGATCGAACGGGATGACACTCTCCAGGTATGCGATATGCTCAGACGTGAGCGTAATGCTGAGCGCCTCGATGTTGGCGTGAAGCTGCTCTACCTTGCGTCCACCGATGACCGGGAACACGAAAGGTGTCTTCTGCATCACGTACGCGATCGCGACCGCGGTAATGTGCTCCGCGCCGACCTCTTTCGCGACCTTTTCGAGTGCGTTTGACATTGTCTTCTCCTTTTCGGTCCGCTCCCAAGTCGGTGAGAATATGGTACGCCCGTTTTCACCCTTCTGCCTGCGCGCTTCTTCCTCGGCGTCCGTGCGAAATTTCCCAGCGGCGAGAACATTCCACGGCGCAAGCGCCATACCTGTGAACATGTAGTCAGAAAACCAGTCTCCTTTTCCGGTTAATCGGTGCACACCTTGAGCACGAGCCATCGGAACGATTTCACGCTCGAAGTCGCGTTCCATGACATTCCATGCGCCTTGGTAGATCGCGAACGGCGTTTTACCGTGGTCGCGCGCGTACTGGTTTGCCTGCGACACAATCCACGCAGGGGTGTCGGATATGCCGAGGTATAGGACCTTGCCAGCAGCCACGAGGTTATGGAGACTATTCATAACCTCTTCGACACCAGTGGCCCAGTCCCACCAGTGCACGTAGAGGATGTCGATGTAGGATGTGCGCAGCTTCTTCAGCGATGCCTCCACACTAATGTGCAGCGACTTCGCCGAATTGCCGGTGTAGACAGTTTTCTGAGCGAGAGTGCGGTCTCCATCTTTCCAGTTCGTTGTATACTGTACGCACAACGTTTGTGAGTAAAATGTGTAGGATTTCAGACACTACGCATCACCTTCGTGGCGATGACCAGGTGGTCGCGGATACCACGCTGCTCTGCCCACTCGCCGATAAACATTTCGGAACTCTCGTCTTGGCTAGGGAAAAAAAGGTGAGATTAATAGGAGTCGCCCACAGCACATAGTGAAACTTACTAGTGGTTCGCAGTGTCGATGAAATTGCCTCCGGCGTCATAGAACGCGTCGAGCAATTTGAAGGACGATGTTTTGTCCATTTCCCCATAGCCATATTTGCCCCACTGGTCGCCAATGCTACCACCCCCTAGGACGAGTGGGGAGACGTGGACACCTGCCAGAGACGAAAGTTGTCTGTGGTAGCCCAACTTGGTCTTGGGCGCAGGAGGGGGAGCCATAAACGACATTGTGAGTAAGATGAGATCAAGTCCGAGGAGGAAGGATGGAGGGTAACTTGGAATCGTATCGTAGTCGGTTACCTATCAGCCTGCCTTCAGCCCCCACATATATAGGGAGCATACGCCGCAATATCAACCCACCCTGGTCATTCCTACAGTCGACCTCACAAGTTCTTACTCACCGGTGCATCAGCATACAGCAATCCTTACTCAGGATAAATCAGCGGTACGGTGTTGGATTTGTAAGTCCTGAGTACGGTTGCGCAATGGGTCGCCATGCACGGCCAGGATGCTGTCAATTCTCGGCCACACTTCTCGGCCACAAAATCAGCTATAGTTACTCGGTGAGTCCTGAGTCCTGACGTACCGCATCTTTACCGCGGAGAAGCAGTTCCGCGCATACCATCGCCGCAGACAACATTCCTGGGTACCCGCTCGCTGTTGATGACCTAGTGCGCTCGAGTTCCACCCCGCAGGACGCCCAGGTTTTGCTCCGTCCCTGATTACTCCACCTTCCAAATACGGACGCTGGCCTCCTTCCTCTCAAGTTCAACGATCCTCGGATCCCACGCGAATATCATCTGAACCATTAATATTTATGCATTATGTTGGATACATCACAGTCAAGCTCTCGACCCTACGTATGCATTTATGTATGCCGGTGAGGACAAGGAGAGGCTGAGGACAACTCTTCTAGTAACAGCGGGAGGGGGCTAGTGAGCGTCAATTTCCTGAGTGAGCCGACAAAGGCTGCCGCAGACAAGCATGGGGCAGATATGCAAGACGAAATCTGATAGATTTATCTGGGTTGGTTGCGAGATTAAAGTAGCGGAGATTTGGGGTAATTTGGGCATCTGAGATGTAACAGCGCGAGGGGCTCTGCTGAAAAAGATGTCCAGCGCCAACTATACCAGGTCCTTGTAAGCCGCGCAAATGTGCTCTAATTCTGTGAAGGGAATCATGAGCGTACGCATGGCAGAACAATAGAATGTTGCACACTCCACGTTCCATATTTCGGCGCCGCTAGGGCAAGGTAATCACACTGCAACGACAAGATTATTTCAGAATTGCGTCACCGCGCCCGCGCCCTGCTCTAGACATACCGATAAATCTTGTTACCTTCACTTTTTGCACTATGTAATTGGGGACTCGAAGACACACGTTCCAGTGTGCGGAAGCAAGGAGGGTGGTGGCATTTCGGAATGCGGCATGTCCAACTCCCGACGTCCGACATCCGACGCGTGAGCAATTGAAGCGCGTCTGTCTGTCGTCGCGCGCCGCCTGTTCTCCGACCACAACCTGCTCCTTCCTCCTTTCCTCCTGTTTTCCGTCTATCACGCGCCATTCGAATCGTTGAGATGGATGGGAACGGGTGGTACGGACAGCACCAACAACAGCCCCTGCCTCAAGATCAATACGGCTCAGGAGGACCAGATACCATTATGCAGGATGCGCACAGGCTGCTTGCAGTCTATCCTATGGCCTCTGCTACTCCATCATCGCATGGTGAATCTCATCCTAGCGGAAAAATGACATGTCCAATGCTGACAACACCGAATACAGTGTCAAGACATCTGAACAATTTGGCCATTACCACCGGCGTGCCGTCCTACATCCAGCCCCACCATTACAGCCTGCAAAACTCATCATATGCGCCCGGAATCCCTACCCAGTACACAGAGTACGCGTCGGAAATCGATTATTTGGCGTCTAACCATACACCAGCCAATGACTCGGGATATTGGGAGAATGCTAGAGACGACGCGGTGAGGTTTTTGGGAGATCAGAGTGCACAGTGCGTATTCTCTTCACCGTAGAAAGTCTGTTCCTTGATTCGCGTCATATCAGGCAGTATACACATTACTCTCCAAACCCACATTGGCCGCAATCGCATGGCTCACCGGGCTACCAGACCAGCGCATTTGCTCAGTCTGTTCTTCAGCGCACCGCGCCGGCTACCGCGTATCCTACGCCCCCTCCCCCCAGTATGACAACCTCGTCATCCTCACTTGCATTTGCGCTGGGTAATCCAGAGCCGAGGCCGTCCCCGAAAGTCTATCAGCCCGAGCAGTCGAATGCTTTTTTCAATGATTTTTTGTCGCAGAAGACTCAAGAAATGAACAGTCGCATGACAAACAACTTTCCACAACGACCGGCAACGCCTCCTCCTAGTGTGCCGCCGCCGCCACAAGAAAGCCCCGATCCACTTGATTTTGTTTCTACCGCTACGGCGCCCGCCGTGACGCCAAGGAAGCGCAAATCAGCTGCCCAGCTGCAGACACCCTCTCTCAAACGTGTCCAGTCAAGTTATGCGATCACTACATCTCCTCTTACGCCCCAGGGTTCCGCCACAGCAACACCGACTTCATCCAAATCCAAAACCACGCCTAGGATGCGCGCCTACGTAGAAGTACCCGCGTTGCCGAAGGCTTGGTTGACCCCCTCGTCGCAGAAACGCGGTGCTTCAAGCATGTCTGCGAAGCTGAAAGGCAAGATGAAGGAAGAGGACGATGATCTTGGTGGATACGGATCCGAGGATGAGTTAGATCTGGGATACAGACAGGACAGCGTCAAGTCATCCGCCAGACGGACAGGTGACCGTGACGAACGAGGTGAGACTTCTAGGACCAGTCGTCGCACATTCGTATACTCAATGCTTCTATACCATTGCCGTGCGTTTAGCACCACTGGAGAAACTCACAGCTCTCTTCGAGGACATCTTTGAAGCTGAAGACTCCCTGCCCGCAGACATTGCTGTTCATGATCTTCCCCCTGAGTTCTTTTCCTCGCTCACAACCGAAGCCTCACGGCCTCATCTACAGCCAACCGTCATCCGAAAACTCACCAAATACACCGGCCAGGTCGCACGACCAACTAAACGATTAAGGGCCAATACTGCTGCCGGTGGGACTCCGCGCAGTAAAGGCGGGCGTATGACAGATATCGACGTGACTATACTTTCCAGAGTCCTCAAAATGCTAGATCGGAGCGTCAGGGCAGGTGAAGACCTCGATCCATTCATCGGTGCTCCTGCTCCACTTAGACCGCATACTGCGTCCCCTCGAAAACCCAAGAAGACGCGAAAATCGAAGACGCCTGCTGGAGAAGAGGACCAAGGCTCAACAGAGGTCGCCGACGAAGACGGCATGACAGCGGACGATGAACCACCTCCACCTCAGCAAGAACTTACAGAGGTGGATCTGGCAAATTTGACTCGGATTCTAGAGATAGCACGCGACAGTGTTCTGGCCGCCGAAGCCTGCCTCGCCTTGCTCGTAAGCGATCGGCTCCCCAAACAGGTGAGCAACTGCTTTGAAATGAGATTTGAGCGTTCAACTTAACCACTTGCTACAGCTTTATTCAGAAGAACTCATCACGATTTGTCTCAGCACCATCAAGAATCAACTCACTAAGATTGTGTACCCATTTGTCGAAGCATCCTCGGACCTTGCTCACGCCCCGCCACTCCTTCAACATCTCGCCAAGCCGTCTTCGAATGCTGCCAAAGACCATCATCGACAGCTTAGCGAAATATTTCAAGCTCTATCTGCGGTTCTGCCTCGCATCAACAGTCTTGTTTCGGCGGAACTTGTTGTCATGTCCGATGCGATCATCATCCAGGCCGTCTACATAGCCATCGGACCTTTCTTTGTCGTTGAAACTGGAGGCGACGCGGACGGTAGGGCGAAAAAGGATAACATTGTCCTGAGTACGCTCGGTGGGAGTGCTATGCGTGGATTGCGGCTTGATGCGTTATCACTAATCCGAAGCGTACGTTGTAGACACTCGATACAGGTGCTACTGCTGATCGGTTTCGTCTAGATCTTTGCAAACCATGAAGACCAACGGTCCTGGATCATCGAGGAGATATTGAGCTCCCTCATCAAGCTCTCCGACACGAAGCAAAAGGCCGGCCATTTCCGGTCAGTCACCCGTCTTCGGAGTACATGCGTGATGTTGACAGGAGGTTGGTACCGTGTAGTCTTCGCGATGGCAAATCCATTCGAACAGTCTCGGCCTTGCTGTTACAGTTGGTGCAGACTTCTGCGCACGACGTGCGCATCGAAGCCGGGAAGATTAGTGTGGCGCGTCAGCGGCAGTTTGCCCTCCGGCGGCAGGAGAGTATGAATGAGAAGGTCGCCTCCGAGCCTTTTCTCGACGAGCATGATCAGGAGGTAGGCGGCATGGCATCTTGCTCTCGCTCGTTGTGCTCACACTTCGATAGGAAATCGGCCTCTATACGGCGGGCTTGGAGTCCGCAACCAAAGCTGCTAAAACAATCATATTGTTTCTAACGCAGAGGTAGAAAGATTGCGCGAGATTGTGTGCCATTTGACTGACAATATCTTGCGTATCTGTCCTTAGGTCAGGCAAGGGCAAAGCAACGAAAAACTCGAATGAGGCGGAATACCGCACAATATTCGATAACTTGATCTCTGATCTCCTCGCTGTTTTGTATTGGCCTGAATGGCCCGCTGCCAGTCTTCTGCTCGGTATCGCCTGCAAGTTCATGGTGAGTATCTTAATGAATGACATCCGTTTGACCCGGTTATTTACCGTCAGACAGGTCTCATCATTGGACGATGTGAAGACAACGAACCAGACGGATAATAATGCTGCGAAAACTATAGCCCTGGACCATTTAGGCGTCATTGCGGCACGCATCCGTTCCAGTACACTCAAAGTGAAAAAGGAATCGCCGGATGACAAGGGTTTATCATTGACACCGTTAGATGAGGTTCGCTGCAGGAAGATTTCCGTTGGATAATCACTTATGACTTTCATCTCAGATGCTATCCAGCACGGACGTTCAGAAGTTTGAAAAACTGCTTTCGACTCACCAAGACGTTGCTGCACATCTTTGCAAGAGATCTACGGAAGATCAGGCCTACGATGTAATCTGCCCTTCCCTCCATCTTTCAAGTTGACTACTAACACCCACTTCTAGAGCGCGCGGGAATTGACAGCCGCTACATGGGGTCAAGAGCTTGCACTTGCTTTAAAGCAAGTCAATGTGTGGATCACCGAGCCCGATAGTGAAGAATTCGACACCATGGTCGTCCGCGCCAATTTATTGCCGTTTGGTCAGAAAATCAAGAACGCTTTGCGCGAGGTTTGGAAAGATCACGCCACTGATGTTTTCGACATCGGGTGAGATCTCGCTTTCCTATTGTCAAACGTTTTTTTGAAGCTGATACAATGATACTGCGCAGCTCTCAGGACGAGGTCTTCCGCATTGACCGGCTAGCGTTAGAGATAGGAGTTATCCAAGGGCTAAGGAATTCCTTCCATCCTATTTTAAACATCATCCTCGCCGCTCTTGATGCACCGCCTGTCTTCATGCGCACGAAAGCACTACGTGCTTTGGGCCAAATAGTGACCAGCGATCCAGGCATTCTTGCCGCCGTGAGTGACCGATCCTTTGTCGTCTCTTCTTCAAAGCTCATTCTTGTATCAGCCCAATGTCCGCCGAGCTATTGAGGGTCATCTGCTCGACAGCTCGCCGGCCGTTCGCGATGCCGCCGTGGAACTCATAGGGAAATATATGATAGACTCGCCTGAGGTTGCAGGTGACTATTACCAGAAGATCGCCGAACGTATCGCGGTGAGTTCCTGTCGATTTTTTTCTTTGCTTGTACTCATCGCCAAATGCAGGATACTGGGCTCGGCGTCAGAAAACGTGTTATTAAGCTCCTAAAATCATTCTACGCCGTCACGGAGGATAACAGTCGTCGCATTGATATTAGTACGCGACTTGTTCTCAGGATGATGGATGAAGATGATACTGTCAAGGAGCTTGCCATCAAGACCATCGAGGAGCTCTGGTTCCAGGTCAATTTACAACCACACTCTATCCTAAAATCCAGAACCCAGCAAGCTGCGGCATCTAACCCTCACGATAATGGCCCATTACTCTCCAAAGTCGCGGTCATTATGGGTGTGTCCGCCAACTTCAAGGATCGCCAATCTCCGTTGGAGGATATTTTGCACAAGATCATGGCCGACAAGGAGGGTACAGAGGCAGCGACCTTGCATGATCGGTATGCTGAGATATCCGAGACTCTCATCGACGGACTAGTTGACGCCTCTGACTTGCCTGGTTTCGTATGTCCCATCCTCTTGCCTACGATTGTATACCGCAGACTCACGGCTTATGTAGACTGTTATCAACTGTATCCGGACTATTCATCTCTTCACCTCCGCCTATCCCGCTATTTTATCTGGAACTAATGCCTCTACGCTTTTACCCTACCTCAAGAACGCAGCTACAGTAAGTAATCCTCGCCCATTTCGATTGAATCAAACTAATTGATAACCATCTAGCCCGACGAACAAGCAACTTCTGATTACTTATTGAAGATATTCCGATCTTCCGTCCCACATATGCCCAAAACGGCAGCTAAATTTGGTCACGAACTTCAACTAGCGTTGCAACCTATGATTTTAAAGCCTTCCACCGCTGGTGGATTAACGGTGGGATCATCACTGCTATTTGTCGTTGAAGTCTAACTTGCTTATGGCTTTCTCTTCTAACAGGCTTTGCAAGAAACTGTCGCATGCATGTGCACAGTTGTACAGTATCTTACCCACGACTTTGCTCGCCTAGTTGCCCTAGTGAAATCATGCAACGGTATGATACATCGCTAGCTGAGATCGACAAATTCTTTTAACATTCTCGATCTGTAGCGCGTCTGCAACAAGCTATAGCCAAGCCCTCAACCCAGAAGATGGCCCCCAACGAAGCCCGGGCCCTCAACATCCTTATCTTTATTGTAGCATTACTTGGCGAGCACTGCGACTTCGACCGCCTGCGAACGGAGAACCAAGGTATGTCATCCTCGACGCGGACTCATCGCTGTGTACTGATCCACGGGTTCGCAGCCATTGGAGCGGAACTGGATACGATCACCAAAGTAAATGAGAAACTGGCCATTCTCTGTATCTATCTAACCGCGTCGTATAGGGATCCATCATTGAGCATATCTATAGTAGCTTATTAAAACTCTACGAGAAATACAGTGAACTCGGTCTCAGGGGACGAGTACTGCAATGCCTAGGTAAGCTATTTCATTGTACAATCTTATTGCTTTGGGCTAATAAGGGACGTAGGGTTCTTGTTTCGTGCTCAACCGACGCTCATGACCCTGGATAGTTCCGCTTCGATTATGGACGCCATTTTCGCTTCCCCTGAAGAAGAAGGACGCGGCAGATTATTAAAGATCATGCAGGAGTTCCTCGTATCGGAGGCCGCCAAGCACACAGCAAAGGAGAAAGGTCAGCCCAGTTCTATCTTTCCGTCATTAAAGGCAACGCATGACCTCCTCCAACAGAGAGCAACAAGGGTAAACCAATGGCTGCCCAAGTCGACATGGAGGAACTTGTTGGGAATACCGATGGTTTTGCAGACTCGGGGTAAGACTCTTTAATCTATGGCCTGTCGACTACGCTCATTAACGCGTTCTGTAGAGTCAGCTCGGCTGTCGTTCAGCGATACTTGGAACCTGTTCTTCAGGCGGCTTTGTCGCAGCATCCTGGGATTCAAGCCGCCGCCATTGACGTTCTGAGTTTCACGATCAAGCAAGGCTTAGCCCACCCATTGCAGGTCAGCATATATACGAAATCGTATTCCTCTTATGCTAACGTGTTCTTCTAGTCTTTCCCGGTCATCGTTGCGCTGGAGACAAGCCCGAGCGTAGCGCTGAGCACCCGTGCCAATGCCTTGCATGCAGTCCTGCATAGCAAACATGCCTCGCTGCTGAATGCTCGTTACACGATCAGTGCTAAGGCGTCTTTTGATTACCAGAAAACACTCTCCGCCGGACAACCCGTTCAAGGTAAATATCGAGCTATATAGATCCTGTACGACGTTCACATGATTTGGTACAGGGTATCGTATGCAGCCTACACCGACGGCGTTGATGCAACGATGGTACTCTCTGGTCCGCGAAAAGCGGCCTTCCCGACAAGACTTTTTGAAATCTCTCGTCAAGGTTTTCGACGTTCAAACTCGGCTTAAGTCAACACAGGACGAGTTGGACTTCACCAGATATATGGCGGAAAACTTCTCCGCGTTTGACTACAAGACGCAGGAAGAGGTCTTCACTGTGATCAAGTATTTGACATCCGTCTTATCGACGGCTGGAATGCAGCTGGTCGAAGTTCTTTCGCCGTCACACCTTCTCAGTCAGCTTCACACCTCAGCCGTCCCTCAAGATGATCGCATGGTACGCTGCTTGTGCCATAATGTCATATTGGAAGTCACTAAAGTGATCTTGTCAGGATACGTCCGGCGACGAGCCCGTAGCAGACGACCAAGCGGCGGAAGACAAGATGCCCTTGATGAGAAGCTCTGTAGTCATTGGTATGATCATGCTCCTGAAGGCCTATCTGAAGGAGCTATACGGGATCTCTGAAGAGTACGTTTTTTGTCCTGGATATGCTTTCTCCGTTTCTCATATCTACCACAGGAAATGCGTCAAGTTCGTTGTGGGCAAGAAGAGTGCCATCGGTGATAAGGCAGCTGTTAAGCGCCACGAAAGGCCCATCTCGTGGGAGCGTTTGCCATTTGCCATCGCCCCGATATTGACCAGCCAAGACCTGGACACGCAAAAATCGAGGGTAAGCCATTCGTCGAAGTTTGTTGGCGCCTCTAATCTCTTACTGTCTACAGTTCCTCGATGTCTGGAACGAAGATGGACTGACGGCCGAGCCGGAAGACGATTTCGCTTGAACTTGAACAAAACGCATTTTTTACCTCTTTTTTCGACACACATGGACATTCGCATTTGCATTCTTGGTGCTACATTCTTCCTCAATTCTTGTCAATTTTGCCATATCATTATCCGCATTGTTGTTCACGAATAGATCGCACATTTTTCTTGGGACCTGTGTCAGTGCTTGCTGAATTCTCATCATACAAACGGCAGCCGATCGAGGTCCGTTGACAGTAAAGTGCACAACTCTCTTCAAGCTTTCCATGGAGTGCGCACAGGCCTAGTCTCTCCTAGACAGACACCAACAGTCGTACCTCCTTCTGTAGCACAGGCCTGAGGCTAGCAATTGGTTTGCACGCAAAGCACTCGAGAAAAACGCCGCAAAATACTGATTCAAGTATGAGCCCTGTGAGGACATGCGATTACTAGTTTGCAAGCGACTAGAGTACATATATACATGGATACAACTGAGAATAAAGAAGACACTTTGAAAGTACAGTTTCGTTACGGTTTGAATACTAGAAGTTGATGACAACCTTCAACGCCTTTTCCACCGCAGCCTGGCCAAAGACACTATACGCCTTCTCCCCGTCTACGAACGGTACCTCGTGTGTAACCAACGCACCGGCATTGAGGCTGCCTGCCTCCACCATCTTGAGCAGCATGGCCGTCGTTCTTGCATCTACCAGCCGTGTCGTGATCGAGATGTTTTGACTCCACAGGGTCTCCAAGTGTAGCGTCACGGGCTTTCCGTGCACTCCTGCGTTGGCCACCACCCCACCGGGTGCGATGATCGCCGTGCAGAGTTCGAACGTCGGAGGCACACCCACCGCCTCGATTGCCGCATCCACGCCATCCCCGCCAGTGACCTCCATCACCCGCTTTACAACCTCCGCTTGGTCGCCGCTACTAACGAGCGTGTGCGTCGCACCTAGTTTCTTTGCAACCGCGAGCCGTGAAGGGTCCGTGTCGATACACAGGATCTGGCTGGGAGAGTATAGCTGTGCCGTGAGCAATGCAGCAAGGCCGACGGGACCACAACCGACAATGGCGACACGTGAGCCGGGCTGAACGCGCGCGTTGAGAACGCCGCACTCGTATCCGGTGGGAAGAATGTCGGAGAGCATGACGAGCGCGGAGGCAGGGAGGTTCGACGGTGCGGGGTGGAGGGAGGACGACGCGTGCGGAATACGCACATATTCAGCTTGCGTGCCATTGATAGTGTTGCCGAGGATCCAACCGCCAGTACTGTTTAAGGGTATGAATATGAGCTCGCAAAGTTGAATTCGAGGCAACTTACAGGCAGTGGGACGGCATGCCGCGGAGGCAGAATTTGCAGGTGCCACATGCAGTGATGCAGCTGACAATGACGTTGTCACCGACCTTGAAGCCTTGCACTGCACTGCCGAGCTGCTCGACGACGCCGACACCCTCGTGGCCGAGGATAGTGCCGGGCTTGCACGTCGGTACATCGCCTTTCAAAATATGCAAGTCTGTGCCTGTTTAGGGGCATGAGTGTGCTATCGGTAAGTACGAATACACGATCAAGTAGGCTATAGGTATTAACGCACCGCAGATAGTTGTCTTGGTCATGCGCACGATGGCGTCCGTCGCGCTCAGAAGCTCGGGCACGGGGACTTCTTCATGGCTAATAGTCTCTCCGCGGTAAACGAGCGCCTTCATGGTAGCGGGCATCGAGATTGTTTTAACAGCAAAGTGTGCGTTACGAGTGTGATGGTTCGTTATGTTAAAAGGAGATTGCAAAACAGGAGTGGGGTTTGCTATCGGGGGCGTAAGGTAGCGAGTATTCGAATTCGCGGTGTAATTTGAAGGGCGGCTGCAGCAACTGTGGCAAAGCCTAGAGTGGGAAGACAGGGGTCCAATTCGTCTGCGAAGGACGGGCAGAGTCAGGCGTTTGACATGAATAGACGACATCCGGCCTCGAGAGGGGTGTGGAGCGTGCCGATTGTATTTATACGCGGTCCCGTGTACAGTGCCCCAGGGGCTCTGGTGCCCTCTATGGAGCTGGACTTAGCACGAGTAGTACTGAGTCTGCGGGGCAGATGCGGAGGCAAGGCCTAGGCTCGTACGCGAAGCCCCTCTCGACTCCTTGTCTTCCGCATTTCCGCGGCCGTCTGAATCTGGCCTACTTAAAAAGATTTGCCGTGCAAGCCGGGGCACAGCGGAGAAGAATGGCGGCCTATATGGCGAGGAGACAAAGTGTTGTGTCGGCGCCGCTGGATGGTCGCGGATGCCATTGACGAATGAGGATAAGACGAAACTTGAATTTTGATGTTCAGCAAAGTACGACTGAGGGGTGGTGGAGGAGAATAAGTTAGATTGTGGCATCTAGTGGAGATGTATGCGAGTGGATGATGTCGGTGGTAGTGCCGGGTGATTGTACGATATAGATGCGCAGAGTAAGGTGATGCCGAAGGACATGGCGCCTCGAAGCACAGCTGGCAGTCGACGAGCGAGGTGCGAAGTGCTCACGTTAGGTCGCGTCTCCTCCCTCATGACTCCGCCTGTCGGTGCCATCACTTCTTCCCGCCTTCACCTATACTACCTCCAGCGAGTGCATCACCACCATCCCTTGTATCTGGGTTGACGAGGGGATTTTCGACTCGTGCTTGTAAGAGCAACTCGTCCAGGCCTTTTTCACGGACGGCTTTCTGTGAGGCGTTGATATGGTAGCAGTAGTGGGTGTGTGAGAGCGGAGGTGAGGATGGGGTGGGAATGGCGGCAAACATCGTGTCGAGTGAGCAGATAGGTTAACAAGGAGGAGTAGGATTTTGCTGATTTCAACATACCTGAACGCATCCTCGATATTGCTCCCATATTTTCCCGCAGCTGTTATTGAACTCGTCCGCTTTCTGCTTGGAGTACGCCGCACGCTGGTCCTTGGTGTCTTTATAGCCGGCGCCTGTACCCGTCCCAGATGTATTTAGAGCGACGGCTGGCTGGAGATACCCTTCAAACCACGCGTTGAAGCAGTTGTCGTACTCGTGCTTGAGAGGTGTGCAGTCCGAGGACAAGCTATGTGCCATGGTGCCTTATGAGTGTAGGTGGTGGGCGTAGCCTCTGCTAAAGGAACTAAATATGTGGTGGCAGGACCCGAGTGCGAACGAAAGCGGCTTGCGGCAAACGCGACGCGTCTTCGGCAGAGCTTGGGCAGAGCAGACCACACATTTTTAGCACTCCGTCTCCCAAATTGCCTCGAGCGCTTCAAAACTCAAAAGTCAAGTTTACTTAAAGCTACTTATATGTATAAGATAGAAAATACAAAATATAAGCAGGCCATGGTCTATGTGTCCAAGGCGAGGATACCCTACTTCGAGGCCTCCGCGTTTCCCCTCGGTGGTCGAGCCACTTTCCCGTCAACGAAAATTACTGGCCCTTTCGGCATTGCCTCCCCAATGACTGCACGCGTCTCAGCATCTAGATTCGGCGCATCCTCATACTTCCAGTCCAGTTCACCGCCGTAATGTTTCGGCAGGTTTGGACTGTCGATTAGGGTGCGCAGAGTAGCACCCGGGTCATGAGATAGTATATGGATCTTGGCACGCGTGCCTTCGTCGAACCAGTTCTGGAGGGCGAGGTCATTGAGAAACGGCATGATCGGCAACAAATGCAAGGAAGACACATCAAACTGACCTTGACCCAGCCCCAAACCGTAGCAAAAAACGAAGGCGCATTTACTACCGCAATCGTGTTCAGCGTTTCTGGGTAGTTAGCGGTAGCGAGCGTCGAGGCTTGTTGCAAGTGGTTGCGCAATGTCCACATCAACCCAAACGATACATTCTCCAGGTCGATAATAGTGGTGACGCTGGAGACCGGTGTCGGTGCAGTTGTATGCGGCAGATAGGTGCAGAGGGGCATCACGAATCGCGTCATGGTCTCGTATAGCGAAACACTGAAGGAGGGTTAAAATAAAACATTAAAACGGGGGCGTACGCGAGACGACGGAAGGGTGTGCACATGCGCTGGTACCGACGTTGAACCGGGACGTCCTTGAGCTCCGCTTCAAGAGGTCCAGATAACGATGCTATCCGATAGACATAGAGCGGAAGGCCTTGCTACAGAAAATGCGCGCCACTGCTCAGCATGGCGACACTTGTCTCTCAACACGAGCGAGTTTACTGACCTTATCACGCCGTCCTGTCCATTGCGGGTAGAACCGTCTCGAGGATTCGAACTCTTCGGGGTCAAAGTTTGCGTAGAGGTTTTCCACATCATGCTCCTTCCGCCATGCCTCGGCGTCGGCAAATTGTTTCTGTGCTTTGTGCGGGTCAAATCTCCTCGCACGGAGGAAACGCCTGTTCAAACCAGGGATTGAGTATAGACGACAACCGAGTCAAACCTTCTACGTACATAAGGGTCACATCGTCATGCGATGCCGGGGTGCCATTGGCGGACTGAGGGACATATAGGGATGCGGTAGCGATATTTCGCTTGAAGACGGCGAACTTGTCCTCTTGGTCCTTGGATAGGTGGCCAAGATGTCCGGCAAGCAGATCAGTGGTTGCTACGGATGGTTCTCCCATTGCGTGCGAGTCCAACTCTGCAGGCAGACGAACGGTGACTTTCACAAAGACGTGCGGTTGGTTCAAAGTTCAATGACAATATTTGAAGAGCGTGGCAAGCGGGGCAAGAGCCGATCGACAGCCGCTGACTTTGAATTCAGTGGTTCAGCCAACTAAGTTGGCACCGGCTTTCGCTCTCAACTCCCTCAACGCTGGCGGTATAATGGCTTCCATGTATTCTCAGCTCGAAGGTCATACCATGCTTTTCTCCTCCCGGACACCTCAAAATTACACATTCACACGCGATACAAGGATCAGGCCGGGATGGTCTCAGAGGCTGGGACTCCGAGTCGCTCAGTCGCTGCCAACTTCCCTTCCAGAGCTCCCGCTCAATGTCCTATCGAGCCGGGGTAGCTCCCTCTCATCTGCACCTCACTATGGTAGACCCCGTACAAATTTTAGGTATATGTATTACCCGGCTTCGTCTTTCAAGAAAAAACATGGCAGCCTCAACCTGGTCAGGGTCAAAATAAGACTCCCGCACCAGCTAGCCTACAAAGTGGTCGGTGAAGGACGTTATCTACCCTTCTCGTACTCCGTCCGTCCGCTCTTTACGCTATGGCGGTTTCTGCTTTGAGGGCTGATACAGGATCTTTTCACGACCGCGATGCGGTGGACGCCCTCTCGAACGATCTTTCTAGGATTGCTGTCTCTCCGAGAGCGTCAAGACTCGGGTTGGAAATGGCTGGAAAAGATGTTCGTCGACACGAAGAATCAAGACCCTCAAACGGCAAGGTATGACTTTCCGTCAGCTTCGTTATGCGATGTGCTAAATAGACTCCCCGTAGAATCAATTTCAGCACGCCGTCTCGATAGTTATCAATGTCCATAGAGCCACCTCCAGCGCTCTATCTCCAGAAATACTCGCTTCAGATGCCCGCGGCGCACAGACCTCGTCTAGGAAACGGAGGATCGAGGACGAGCCGCAAGCTAACGCGCAAGAGAAGCGCCGTCGCACTAGCCCCGTCATTCGCCCTGCCTCAACGATACCCCCTTCTATTCTGACGCCCGAGGCGTGGACCACCGATACTCGTCGTGTCAATTCGGCGCTCGTGGAGGCTTCCCCGGACGTCGCTCATGACTACGAGCCACTTGTGATGCCGGAGATAGAGAATTACCCTGTTATGGCCGTCTCTGCCTCTGCTCTCAAGCGCATCCAGGAGCAGGCTCAGCCCACTACCGTACCCACCGCTCCGAAAGCCCCCAAACTGCACAAGAAACGGAGCTTCGTCGACTCCATCGTGCTCTGGAACACTAGCCGCAAAGACAAGGAAAACAAACCCGAGCTCGCGCCTAACCTTGCTACGGAGTCTGCTGTGGCTCCAGTCTCCGCGCATGACGACTGCACCGTCCGGGAGGGATTCGTTGACATCAAAGTCCAGCCTCTGGTGGGCCCACTCATTACTCTTCACGTCGCGGAGGACATCTCGCTATCTGCGTTCATGGAGGAGCTCGCGTCTGTCACCGGTAGCCGCGGAGGGGGCCTCAAACTGTACGATCTGAGAGCGAGTCTGTGGGTCGAGACCGAGGTGTCGTTCGCCGTCTGGGTCGCAGGTCGTGTAGCCACTTGCCACAGCCGCCCGATCTGCGCCTTTCCGTCGTGGTACGAGGATGCGGACCTGCTGCCGGAGAGAGGGCTTTGCTCTAGCGGTGATGGGTCCAGAAAAGAATCGGCCGCTTTTTTTGTCTGAAATGGGGTACTTACTACCTCTAATACACAGCCTGCTTTACTTTTCCTTGGGGCTCCTCTGCGAGTATTGCCCACTTGGACCTGCTTCAAGTTGCAGCCTCGTATACAGTTGGCACACGTTCATTGATCAGGGCAATGTGCATACTGCTTTACCCTTACATGTGCAGCCAATACGTTGGCAGAGTGAGCTGAGACGACATCTTAGGAACGAAGTCCAGTTAGTAGCAGTACATCATATCAACATAATTATAACAAAACATGGCGGAAGGCAAGCGAAAGATATGTTTACGCGTGCGCCTGTCATCTGAGAAGACAGATGACGAGAATCGAGATTCGATGCGAACGTTGCCACGGTGCTCAATTGCAAAAAAGTCATTCATACTGGAATTTGCGGCGCAAAAGCTGGGCATATGGGCTATCTCCGTCCGGCCCTCCTCTGGTATACTTAATCGCATAGCCAGTCCGTAAAACAAGTAAATGTTGAGAGTAGGTAGAGAGTGTGCCAGGCACAAAAAGTTGAAACATGGGGGATTGATGAGGAAAGGGAACCCGATTGACAAGCGAAGCTGTACATCTTGTCGCCCTTCATTTCACCACCGTCGCTCCTTTCCCTTTCTCTCTGCTCCTCCTCCTCCGCCAGCCGTTCGTTAACTATCCTAGTTTTCGTTCGCCATTTGACGAGGGCCTCCGTCGCCCTCTCCGCCGCCACAATTCCTATTCTTATTGCATAACAACAAGCAACCTTCCACCACACTCGTTCATATTTCGCAGGACGCATCTCCCAGCGTCCAGCAGCCAGCTTTTCAGCACTTCTAGCTCACAAACAGCTATCAAATTAACCCACTAACGACGCCGTCAATGCACTTTACTTACAGAACTGTTCTGTTGTTTCTCGCGTCGCTCCTGGTCCTCGCCCGAGCGCACTCGTCTTCCGACCACTCACATGCGCGTCGCTCTCTCGAAGAACCGCATAAGCGGAGGTGGAGATTAGGGCGTCAGATCTTTGGAGGAGATGGTACGTGGCCACGGTGTCTACGTTGATTTTCACCCCGCTGAACGTTTTGTGTTCATAGGTGGAAACAATGGCGACGGTCAGAATAGCGGTGACGGAGGGTCATCCGGCTCTGGGCAGTCAAACCCTAGCTCGAGCGCGAGAGGTAAGTATCTAATTCTCCGCGTTCTTCACCACTGGCTCATGCAGTGTGACTAGACACTTCGCCCGCATCCAGCTCTGGAGGCGACAGCTGCATTCTCGGCATCCTTGGCGATTGCTCGTCTACCTCTGAAAAACCGTCGTCTACTTCTTCACAATCGGCACCGACAACGACCGTACCTCCTACGTCTATCACACCAACCCCCACGCCGTCACCTACGTCCAGCAGCAAATCAGGTGGCTGCGGATTACTCGGCCTTGAACCATGCTCGAGCTCATCGTCTTCGTCCTCAACATCGTCGTCGTCCTCAGCGTCTTCATCTTCAGCCTCCTCTTCGGAGTCGTCGAGCGCTGCACCTACTTCATCCACTACTGGAGGCGGCTGCGGATTGCTAGGTCTTGAGGACTGTCCTTCGTCCTCAGCCTCTTCATCTTCAGCCTCCTCTTCGGAGTCGTCGAGCGCTGCACCTACTTCATCCACTACTGGAGGCGGCTGTGGATTGCTAGGTCTTGATGACTGTCCTTCGTCCTCAGCCTCTTCCAGCTCAGGTGGACCGAGTTCTTCTAGCACTGATGCTCCTTCATCGAGTCCCACCCCCACTTCTTCCAGTTCGGGCGGCTGTGGCCTGCTTGGGCTCTCGCCGTGCTCTTCCTCGTCTAGTACACCAACCTCCACGTCTGACAGCAGTAGCTCATCTGACAGTAGTAGCCCGTCCGGCAGCAGTGGTACGTCCACTCCGGCACCTACCACTTCGAGTACAGGTGGATGTGGGCTCCTTGGACTGGAACCTTGCACATCGTCGTCTACCGCGTCACCCTCTGACACCGCTACATCTTCCGATGGATCCGTCACCTCGTCAAGCTCGCCATCAGCAACAGCGTCCTCGGCGTCCGCGACATCCTCTAGTACTGGATGCGGATTGCTGGGGTTAGATCCTTGCCCGACGACGTCGTCCGCATCGCAGTCGGGCTCTGCCACGTCTTCGAGCGACTCGATCACCACATCGGGCACCGCGACCGGGAGCGCTTCTTCGGCGTCGGCGACATCTTCTAGCGCTGGCTGCGGATTGCTTGGGTTGGATCCATGCCCGACATCCACGTCTGCATCGCAGTCAGGCTCTGCTACGTCTTCGAGCGACTCAATCACCTCATCGGGTACTGCGTCTGGAACCGCTTCTTCAGCGTCATCGACGTCCTCCAGCGCTGGTTGCGGGTTGCTTGGGTTGGATCCATGCTCAAGCTCTTCCTCTGCATCTACATCTGCATCCGCTTCTGGAAGTACATCGAGCTCGGTTTCAGGATCCACCTCAGCTTCTGGCTCCAGCTCTGCTTCAGTCACAGGTTCAACTACTTCTGTGTCTGCATCGGTAACTACGTCTGCGTCGCAGTCGTGCGGTCTTTTGGGTGGTGTTTTCGGCTGCACCTCAGTTGTTGTCTCTTCCACGTGAGTTTGTATACCCCAAGCTCAAATGGACGCCATTCAATTTTATTTTATAGAATCACGGGTAACGCTTCCAGCACCATCACTAGTTCAGCGAGTGCTACAGGCAACGCAACCACCGCCACCAGCACCAGCAACAGCACTGCAATTATCTCGTTCCCCACCAGCTCCGTCTCGGCTTCTGTCTCATCCTCCAGCTCTGCGTCCGAGAGTGGTGGCAACAGCACAGTCAAAGCAACTGCTACCCCCACTATCAACTCCCAATTCAGTGGCTTTTTCAGTGCTACTTCTGCGGTCTTCGCATCGGTGCCCAGCTCGTCCTCGAGCACCATTACCCAGACAGACCCTGATGCCCCAACGAGTACGTTCAGCCAAAGCGCTACTACCACTACTGGCACAATGTCCCAAGCCTCGCTCCCAACTGGCGTTCCGGGTAGAATATACCCCTTCCAGCAATTGGACACTACGAGCCTGGGCGGGTACACGCTCATCAGCATCCTGTTCACCAATAGGCTTAACTGGCAGTTCGTGACGTCCAACTCGGTCGCGTCGAGCGAGATCTTCGCATACTTCCCACAAGTACTTGAGAACGCTCTGGACATCACTTCTGACCAGGTGAAGGAGTTCGCGCTTCAAGTGTATGTCCCGTCCTCGTACAAGGGCCCGGCCGACGTCGCACAACTGGGCACCATGTTCCTTGCCTACGTTCCCAGCGGCAATGTGAGCACGCTTTCGCAGATGATGAAGGCGAAGCAATCTGCTTTCTACACCGGAGTATCTGGCATTGCTGGGGAACTTGCCGGTCAAGTCGACTCCGGCTTCGCGCTTGACTCCGTGCCTGACCCCAACGCTGGGAGCGACGGCGCCTCGAATTCCAATAACAGCTCGACCAACAGCGGGAGTAGCAAAGTGCGCGAGGATGCCATCATCGGTGTCGTCAGTGCGCTGGGTGCCATTGCAGTGCTCGTGCTCGGCTTCCTCGGATGGCGCGCGTATCAACGGAACCAGGAACTTGCCCACCAGCGCTTGGCAGACCCGCAACAATTCCAAGGTCTCCCTCCCCAAGAAGGACACGAATTCGACCGCGACTCCCTGGGTGGCCAACGGCGGCGTAGCTTCTACTACGCGGAGGACTCGCTTCGCGGCTTCCAGGGCGAGCGGCAAGAGGAACCCGAGTACGACTCGCGTGTCAGTCCGAACGGCATGCGCGAGCGACGGCCAGTCGCCCCCGCAGCGATCTCGGCGCCGATTCTTCAACAGAGCAGCATGAACTGGTGAAGGCCCAGTCCATATACAAAATGACCTATACCTCTGCAACCCCCCACATTTGTTCTCCTATCTCATTCCGCTTCTTCGCGCCGTTGGCTGTTTTTTTGTGTGCTCTTAGGGAACCTTGGTCCGTTTTCCGCGTCGGCGGACTAGTACTGCAGTCGACTGCTATTTATCCATGCTTTCGCTGGGGACTCGGAGGGGCACGGCCTGCCTTGGTTTCTGTCTCTTCCACTTCTGCGCGTCGGCCAAATGTCGGCTCCCGTACATTCTTTCTCGGGGCTGTCGCCCTGGCTCTGGTCCCCAATGTTGTTATTTTTCTTTTTATTCATCGGTTTAATAGCACCCTTCTTATCCTCTTATCGTCTTCAGTTTCCTGATACCAAGCACATCGGACTGACGGATGGCGGTTCATATTCAAACGGTTAGATTTTGCGTTGTTTCCGTGTTCATGTCATGCCTTCCCATCCCCATCGCTTGCCTGCGCTCTTGATGACGACCTCTACGAGAAGCATACGATGCACAGGGTTTCCTCACTCCGTCCCCTCCTTTTCTTGCATATTGTTTCTTGGCACTGGTTGCATTACGAGCTACGTTCCTACTACTCCGTAGGTCCACGTCTGGGTGATTCTGTATAGGACGTACATACAGTATGCATGTTCTTTTGACGCTCAAACAATGACATAGAGAAACAGTCTCCGCCTTCATAAGCTTGGTAGCGTGAATTGTAACGAAAGCGGGATGCATGTCTGCTATGTAGTCTCCCGCAGGCAGCTCTAGAGTGAAGACAATCGTTCACTCGTTAGGCCTGCTATGTTGCGTATAGCCTATAGATACAATTCGTGAAGGGCAGAAATCTCGTAGAATGGCATGAAATGATAATGTCCGATTCCACGCTACAGTGGCCAAGGCAAGACGAACCCCCGCGAAGGCCTCAAACGGGAGGAGCACCGTGAGCGTATGGCCGTTGGTTCCCCTGCGCGTATGGGTCAAAGGGTCCCTGCTTCGTGTTGCCGAACGAATGCGTCGCGTCAGAATAAGCGTACGTGTTATCGGGTTGAGTCAGTGGCCTGGACACATCATCGTGCGGGTCGACAGGCTTGTACGCAAATCCTGACGCGGTGTTGTTCATCATCATCGTGCGCCTGTCATCACGTTCTGCCAATTCGTTCGCATATTGCGACACGATTAGGACATTGTCTGAGGAACGGCTGTTAGCAGTCAAGACAAAGAGTGGAACAAGGAGTTGCGTACAGCCTTGAATCAGCAGCGGCACAATAGTAAGTACCACCATGCCCCATTTACTCGAGTTGAGGGACTGGTTGCACGAATCTATGATGTCCTGATTGGTTGAACGGCGGGTGCATATGCGCAGGAATGCAGAGTGGTTCAGGAAGAAGGCGATGAGGTAGATTATGGATATGACAATCTCAACACCTAGCAGGTAGCCAAGGTATTGACCGTACGCCGCGACGTATCCCGAGCGTTTACGGAGGGCACCAATGAAGCTAAACACGAGTATGACTTTCAGTCACTACGCTCACACTGAGTTGGATATTACGCACCCGAGAAACGCAAATATAGCTAGGATCGTAAGTACCACAGCATATCCGATCACTGCGGCGCGGAATGCTTTGTCTATGTCGCCGACTGTGCAAATCGAAAACGTCATAAGTAAGTGAATCGTATGGCGGTACCGAAGTAGAGATGGCGTACAATGCTCAATGACGAGCCACCAGAGCAATCCCCCAGTTGCTGCTGCTAATAATGACTGGAAAAATGACATGAGGATGACACCCAGACGTAGTGGCAAGCAGCAGAGAAAATGGTGTCTGGCCATTGGATCAGAGTAGAGGGGATCCGGAGGAGTCAGGTATGTCGGAAGAGGGAGGGGGTGGGATGGCACAGTACGAGATTCTACAGACCTGTTAAATAGCTTGCAATGGACATACTACCCTCTCCCCATGGGTTTAGATGATCATAGGCTGTGCATCCTGGGCGTCAAATGTACTAGAGAAGTCAGTGCAACCTGTTGGTATGTACAGCGCGGACGCACCGCCTGCCACAGCCGTACGTATAATGGCTCGTTTCGAGGAATGTTACTGACAATTGCAAGGCTTGTGGGGAACACATTACTAAAATCGTGGAATGCCGTGTCCGAGTCGGATTGTAGTACTACGGTGGTGTCGCTCGCGGACTGCAAGCGCTTCATGTTTTACTGGGAATGATGCCAGCGCTGTCAATGTCATCATTGTCATGTATCCGCAGATATCCACTGGGATTGCCGATCCTCGTTCGCAGTCACTAGTCACTAGTCACTGGTACTGCCAAGCCATCGCTACTATCCTCCTTGGGGAAGAACAGGATATCAGGCAGAGATTAACGACTGGCACAATTTCTGAACGGTCGCCTACAGTAGTGAGATCAGCTGGGAAGCCTTCACGCATATTTGGAGAAGGAGCCTAGGATCGACTGAGGCGCAAGCGAGGTCCACCCAAGATGGAGACTGGCACGCACTCGGATGAATATACGCGGTTTGTGCTGGGAGCTGAAGCCTGGACAGTCCGCACAGAGTGTGCGCGGGAAGTAGAAAAGCAGTGATATAGATATGACAAGATAAAAAAGCACGTACTACAAAGTAGATCAAATATTGTATGAGGCGACTCGGGACACCGACCCATTCCTGTTCTTGTTCTACAGCTGCTTCACCGTCTGCGTGCTATCCTCTCGCTTTAGGAGTCACCTGGAAGGAAACTATGGAATTTTCACCGCAGAGTTAACGGCCAAACTGCCTATCGTTCTCGTAAAGCTGCTGGTCTTGAAAGTCATCTTCTTCGTCGCTTTGATTCTCTTCCTCCCAACCATATTCATATGCAGGTTCAGCAGGCGGATAACTAGACAGTGAGCGGGAGGGAAGGGGGCACATCGGACGGTATTGTTGGCCTGATTCTTGAGCGACGTTGTATTGGCTGGGGGCAGGTGGGTAGTAATCGTCTTCATGCGCCTTTAGGAGACGCAGCTCGTCCTCGCTGCTTTGCACGATGCGCCAGACCTCGTCGTTCGACGCTCCCCGGTCCATGGCCGCATCGAACATCCTCCTCTTGAACCGGCCCCTATGAGCACTCCGCTCCTTCTTGGCCTTTTTCGTGAGAGGTGGCACATGTACGCGCTCCCTCCTCTTGCGTTTTCCAAGCTGAGAGCGATACGGAGGGTCGGCTCGGCTGATAGAATTTGTTAGACGTCGGTATGTAGAACACTTCAAGGGGGATACATACGCATTCTCGTATGCCGCGTACGCCGCGACTATCAGAGGGTGGAATATCGAGTCGATTTGTGCTAGGGCATTTGCATGCCCATACGTCTTGTGGAATGCCGCAAACATAGCCTCCAAGCGATCCGCCGCGCGTTTTTCCTGCGAGTCGCTGGGCGGAGGGCCCGGGTTGGCATTCGCCGCCCGCATGATACAAGCAAGTGTCTTATTGGATACCAAAGCCTGGCGCATATGCTGTGCATGTTTCGTTGTTAGCAACATATGCCGATGACTGACTGTGAAACTAACCGTGAATGCACGCGGGTTTCCTGACGGATAGCGTGCCAAGAGGGTTTCTGAGATAGCAAGGGATATGACGGCGTCACCCACGAACTCTAGATTTTCCTGAATGTGTTTTGAAACCCGGCTAAAAGGATGGTAGACCGTATTGTCCAGAGGTGGAAGTATGGGTCGATAGAGGTGGGGGGCAGTTGCATTAACGACAGCAGCTTGTAGTGCGTCGAAGAGCCCATGGTCTTGAGCATATACGTTCGGCACTTTATCGTTCAGAAAGTTGATAGAGTAGATTAGGAATTTGACGTTTAGTGTATGAGGTTGTGTATTGTCATGTACTGCATAGATGCCGCATAGACATGAAGAGGATAAGATATGTACGGGTTTATGAGATGGTGTAGCTCGAAGACAAGCCTCGGACTCTAAGAAAGAAAGGCCGCGGATCGGAAATCGGCTCGGACCGACACAAGTTTAGCACAGTCTCTGGAGTGTGGACGAGCCCTTGCATATGTACTTACATGCATTACATGGTGATCATGCAGGACAAGAAGATACATCGGAGGCTGGGGAGGCCACTTTCCTGTGTACATTGATAAAAAATTAGGTGCGAAGAAGTGTTGCGGCCATCCTCCTCTCGTGTTAGAAGTTACATGGTAAGTACACCTCAGGCGACAAACTATACCCAACTGCATCGTTCGATAATAATAAGGCCATCTAGACATTGATATTGTTTGATTGCTCGTCTTTCAATCCAGCAAATTGGACGGCGCTGGCGGCTCCACCCCCGAGTCGTAGCATGCCTCCATGAGCTTATCGCGCAGTATTTCGTACCGGACACGTTGTCCTGCATACCATCGCTTAGTGACATGTCAAATCGATAGAAGGGTGAACACCCACCTGGACAGGGCCACAGCGCGGTGAGTTGGTCAATCGGCCGCATGAGTGAGATAGCCACGTCCAGCGCCATGGGAATAGAGTTATCCGTCGTCCACAGCGTGATTGCGCTGTTCGGGCTCTCTTAGCAGCTAGTACAGCAATGGGGGAAGGAAGCAAACGACGTACCGAGCAACCTGGCCCATAAACCAGAACACGAGGAACGGTCGTTCCGCGAATAGGTTGTACAGGGACTCGCCTCTCATCCGCGCTATCCGTTCGAGCTGCTTGCCGAGCGTAAGCTGTATCGATACTGGACAACTATAGGTGAGCACAGTGCCAGCAATGAGAGAATGGGGTGCCACGTACGCCACTCTTGCGTTTTCTCGCGATGGAAGAGAGCAGTGACATTGCTAGGGAAATCAAGGCATGAGCGCTGCTGAGTACTGAGAACGTGAAACAAGAGAAGGCCATGACGCACGCAGTAGCGGTAGGGATGAACCGCTGGAACTCCTGCGACAAAAGCATCCGCACGCTAGAGAAACAAACGCGTTTAGCCACCGAATCACGTACAAGAACGTGTAGACGCTCACTTGAACAGGTACTCTTGCCCGCGGGACATGAACGACTGCTGCACTTTGCACGTATGCCGTGCGAAAGCCGCCTCAATCGCCTCCGCCTCTCGCCACGCCGCGACCCCGTAGTCCCCCTTCTCCGCCGCAGAAGCATCGCTCAGGTGCATCCGCAGGCAGCCTTGCCACAGCAACATGACGCGGTAATGCAGTGCCCATATCGACTCCACCGCCGTAGGCCCGTGCGGGGACATCTCGTCGCCCGGGAAAAGGAGCGCGTACTATAAAAAGCAAATACGCATTAGTAACGAGTACCCTCTTCCGAAAGATAAAGATGCACGGAAGGGAAAATAAACGTACGTTGGCAGGGTCATTGATAAACAGATCTATATGGCCGTTCTTGCATGTCGCGGTATACGTGCTGAGCCCCGCCGTTATCATCATCGCGCTCCAGCACAACCGCCGCGACGACTCCTTGCGAATATCTACCTCCGACGCCTCGGTGTTCCACGCGTGCGCCATCGTCCACTGCGGCGCGTGCTCGGTCACGCCCGGCCACACCTTGTCAAGCGTCATGCCGTCACAGGCGCACGGAATAGTCTCGCGGCTGTGGCTGTTGTGCTGCGTAGTGGGTATAGCGAGGCGGTTGGCACGAGGCTCCGCAGCGCTCATGTCGCCCAAGGCAGGGACGGCGCCACGCGCGAACACTGTTACGCGCGGGTCGTCGGCATCCATGAATGTGAGCGAGAGCGTGCGGATGATATTGTCCATCATCTTCATGGACGACGTGATTCTCCACCCACTCAGCTCCGGGTGCGTGCAGATCTCGAAGAACGCAATCAGCTGTGCACATATTAGTAAGACCAGGCGTGGAGGATATCATAAGCAGGGTCGTGTCCGTACCCATGCAGCCTGGGCGAGGGTCTCGTCAAACCACCCGGCGTTGTAGCTCGCCTCCAGCGAAGCTTGTGCCTCGTTGGCGAACTTGACTGCACGCGCGCGCCCATCCTCGCCTCTCCCTGCCTCACTGCTCTGGAACAGCGTCGAGATCGCGAGCAGCGCGTACACAAGGCTCGGCTGCATGCCCACGCGCTGGTCGGGGTTGAGAAACGCATTGAAGAAGCTCGGGATGTGGAAGAACGAGAACCACGGGTTGGAGCAGTGGAAGAGGTGCCGGAGATCGTTCGTGACGCCGCGTGTGGCGTTCGCGCGCTGGCTGGTGGTCAAGTGGACGCGATGCGGCGTGCTGTGGGAGGTGTAGAGGCACAGCAGCGCGTCCCACCAGGTCTTGCGCGAGTAGTCGAGGGTAGGAGACACAGTGATGTCGATGGAGCGTTGGTGCTCGTCGTAACAGGACAGGAGCAAGTCGAGAGGCGTATACACATGCCCTTCTCCATGTCTGTTGAACGGAGCCAGGCTCGAATACTCGTCGCGTACCAGCTGTTGCTGTAGTGATCCGTTAGTCAGTGTTGTCGAAACAAAGCTGGGGCCTACTTCGGAGGCACTGCTCTGGCCGTCTTGCGCCACAAAGGCCGGAAAGTCGTCATTTTGGGTTTGCAAGTCAGATGTTAGGTTGCGCAGTGCCGTGTCGTAGTTGCTCTCATGGGAAGAAACGGGCCGGGAGTCACTGGTCGAACCCGTCGGATTTAACATGCCATTGGCTGAGTTATGGCCCTCCTGGGGGCCAGTAGCATTGCCGCCACTTTGCATACTTGTGCCTCTGCCTGTTGCTGAGACAGCTGCGCTATCATCCTCGCGGCGGCGGCGACGACGACGACGATCAGGGCCAACTCCTGCCGCGATGTCCTCCTTCGCTGTCCGCTTGCGCCCTGGCAGCTTATCCGGACCCCGTCGCTTGGGAGTCGGATCATAGCAGCATGTAGCCTCGGACGAAGCGCCTACACGGGTCGTGCAGTTGAGGCATGCGGGTTTGGTCCCGTCGCAGCGCATTTTCTTGGACCGACTGCAGAAATATATAAGCACGAGGCGTCACTTTGGTCGATAAGAGGAACTAACCATTGCTGACAAGCGACAAAGACGCGCGCGCGAGGTTTTCCGTGGATCGTAGGGGGCTGGTCGGGGGCGAGCTCTACACGCGGACGATTGCTACGCGATTTTCGGGTAGGGCTACTGCTGCGTGCAGAGCGCCCGACTGGCGACGAGCGTGACGATGAGGATCCGGTCGAGGCGCAGACGGGTAAGCTGGGGTCAAAGGGGGGATATAGGGCCGTCAGGCTAGTAAAATCGGGTGGCGTCCAGGCAGAGTCGGGGGTCGAAGAAGACGCGGTGGTAGATGCACATGCGTCCGGCAAGATAAAACTGGAAAGCAGCTCGTCCACCAAACGAGAGTCTAAGGTTGCATCTGCGCCCGTGCACCCGTCCTGAGCTATACTTTGGGCTTGGTTTTCCAAACCAAGGCCCGCAGAACCAGGAAAAGCGGCTGGATGCAAGATGTTGACGGGTGCAGTTTGGGTCGTGGTGAAGTCGGGTGCACTCTGTTGCTCCATGCGGGCAATAGGGGGTTTCGGGGAGGAGTTGTGGGGGCCGTCCGGCTATAAATGACGCTCTGCGGGCGTATATTTGCTTGGCGACTGTACGGTCAAACGATAGCGTTGTACCGCAGAGAAAAGGTATCGTATAGGTTTGTGGTCGAGGAGCCGCAGCCGCAGTCAGATTTCGACTTTGCGGCTCGGCACAGCCCGCGCACTAATAAATAGATCGGTAAGATTGGCTGTAAACCTATTTTTGCTCCGTCGGCTCGCCCGTACCGTACTTTCTTCTCGTCTTCAAGTACAGTACAAGCCCGCAAGCTGCTCAGTGCCCAACGCCTTAGACAGCTGGTCCAGATTTCAGTGCATTCCATGTCTCGTAGACAGCAATGGCACCCTGTCTACATTTTTTTCATGTCCAATCTGCTTAATAGTAGTCCTCGGATGCATCAGAGGCATATAACTGGGACTCCACTGCTTAACTTGCCCGCAATGGATGATACATTAACCTAAGCTGCTCCTCGCTCGCCGTAGCGACGCCGGTGCAGACGCAGCTGAAACTCATCCGACGTTCACGGTACAAGCCTCGGTACAAGCCAAGTTACATTGCGATGTTAACGCAGCGCCGCATTGTTTCTGGGTCCCCAATGGTGCGCACCGAGGCGACAGGACACGACGCGTTCGCCTTGTAGTGTAATGTCCGACATAGAATCAGTGTAAAATGAATTATAAACACAAGCGAGCGGACGATGATATGGTAAGTACAACAAGCCCTGTATGCGCACAGAGCATAAATGCCAACAAGAACAACAACACGACGGCACACACACGATCACCGGCCGCGTCCGCCGCCATAGCTGTACTGATAATGGAATCCGCCCCCGCCGGGCCCGCCGCTCTGGAAGAACTGCGCGAACGGGTGCTCGAATCCGCTGGCGAATGGATTCCCGCCCTGCCCGCCGTGCGGGTCGTTTGGGTCGTCGCCGTTGTCGAATCTCTGGCGCAGCTCTGTAAGTAAGAGGTGGTAAGTACATAAATGGGATATGGATATGGGGGACAGAACGCACCGGGTTTGGAGAGCACTTCGTATGCCTCGTTGACCGTCGCCATCTTGGCCTCGCTCCCACCCTTGTCAGGGTGCGCGGTCATGACCGCTTTTCGGCTGCGATGGAAGAGGAAATACAGCATGAGAAATAAGATGAGGTATGACTAGATGAGATGACGCACTATGCTTTCTTGATAGCCTTTGCGTCTGCATCGCGCGGGACGCCGAGAACCTTGTAGTAGTCCTTTTGCTTGGACTGCTTGAGCAGTCGCTGTGCCTTCAGCAGCCTTTGCTGAATCTGCAAAATAAATAAAAATCAGCCGGAGCCAACCCAAAACGAAGGGAGAAACGCACATCGCGATCGCTGCGGCCGCTCGACTCGAACGCCTTCTCGAAGTACCGAGAGGCCTCCTCCCACTCCTCCTTGGCTAGCGCGGCCTCGCCCTTTCCAACGAGCGCATCCGCGTCGCTACCCGCCCCATCCATCGCCATCAGCGCATCACACCACCGCTCCCCGTTCCGCGCGTCGCCCTTGCGCACATACGCTTTGCACAGCGCGCGCAGGAGATCCGCGCGGCGCGGGCTCGTCTTGTGCGCGGAGGGCAGGGGGACGTGCGTCGACGCGTCGACGAGCTGCGCGCGCGTGGTTTGCGCGGCGAGCTCGGCATCGAAGGTGTGCATGAGCCCGTCGTCGTGCTTGCCCGCGAGCAGAGAAATGACGCCACGCCAGTCCTCGGCGGCAACGAGCTTCTCGAGCTTGGCGAAGGCCTTGTCAAATTTCTTGACCATGCGGTGCGCGGTCAGGCAGGGCTTGGAGTCCGGATCGAAGTGCAGGCATTGTTTGAGCGTAGAGAGAGGCGCCGAGGAGGCAGGGAGGAAGAAGTACGCCAGCCGGAAGGTGCGCATGAGCGACGTGGTGGACGGAGACGATAGATGGAATAGACGTCTGCCGGGTCATAATGATCAGCGATAGATTAATTCGCAAGGGGAGAAGACCAACGTGTAGTCGCCGACGGCGCCCTCGATGTCACCGGCCGCGAGTTCGCACTCGGCGCGCTGCGTCCTGATCTGCACCGAATGCGAGGCCGTCTTGAGTGCCTGGGACGCTGCCTCTGAGCATGCCGTCCACAGTTGGGCCCTCTGCGCCTGAGCCGCGCGTTTCGCCGAGGCTTCACCACTGGATATCGCCGCCGCCAAATCCTCGGCGACGGCGTCGTGTTTGACTTTGGAGGAGTACTTGTTGAGGGCGTCGCGGGCGTCTAACCAGTTCCCCTCCTTTGCGAGAATCTTGGCTTTCATGAGGAGGGCATTGTCAAACGAGTTTGAAGTGAGCGAGAGGACTTTGTCGAAGTCGTCTAGTGCGTTTGGGTGTCGGCTGAGGGAGAAATATGCAGTCGCACGCTTGTAGTAGAGTAGATAGTCTGCCGGTGATTGCTCTGCGGGTAGCTATGAGCACCAACGGACCGTAAGCCCCAAATTTCACCTGCTCACCTATAGCCTCTGTATATGCTTTGGCAGCATCACTGAACTGACCCGTCGATAGCAGGGCGTTGGCACGATTAATCAGAGGCAGTAAACCGGGTGGGTACAACGCAGAACCAGATGGATCCGCACGAGCGACGCCTGCGAGGACAAGCAGCGGCACCAATGCGAACAAGCGCATTCTAGCAACCAGATACAAAAAAGACAGAAGGACACCGAGGTCTGAAGGAAACAGTAGAAGAGTAAGTTGAAGAGAACAGCAGCAGCAGCGTATACGGGAGCCGGACAGGGGCTTGTTGTCGTGTAACCCTAACCCTAGTAGAAACTAAGAAACTGTCAGCTAATTTATTTGATAAAAATAAGTACATATTTAGATTACAAACGCCGCGGCGCCGCTGAGCCTGCTGCCCCCATCTGGTCTTAAACTCAACCTTGAAGGTACATCCAAGTCCTTAGTGCGGACAATAAACATGAGCTCAGGCGGTGCAGTCCATGCACTCCGTCTCTTCACTCCCGAGCGAGGCCTGAAGTGGGAACGTCTGGTTACCTCGGACCCAGCTCGTACGGTCGCCGCCATCTCTCTCGGCGCGGAGACAAAGCCTAATCGGTGGGGCGATACCGCCGAGGTGAGTCTGTACAAAGACATATTTCCGAGCGCGCTTTGTACACACTAAACGGATCACTGCATGGAGTAGGATATTTTCCCTGCGTGTGCCGCTGCATCTAGCACTGCTACCAAGGGCGGCGCGAGATGGGCCAGTCTCGTCAATGCAGGCATAGTAGATGCACTGTGTCTCAATGTCATTCATATGCAGCACAATTTTCCTGGTGTGGACGAGGAGATACGGCCGTACTTTGAAGATCAGGTCGCGTCGCGTCGTACAATTGCGCCCCATTCATCTTGTGCTGATTTCGCCCAAACAGATCAGATCGTCGCATTTCTTTCCTATAGAAGTGCTTTCCAACGCCGCTCTAGACATATCCAAATCAATGCGGCCCAGCGATTTGAAGACGATCGCGGCGCTGCGCAAGCACTGGCCTAAAATGATGAACCGCGTCAGCGATATTCTCGTTTCAAGATATGCCCGTGTTGACTAGGAGCACAGATCTGGAAGGATCCCCAGAACTCACTCAAACCCGCAAAACAGCACATCGAGGAGCGCACAGAACTACCTCGGATTGTCGGCCTATTAATCATGCTCGAACCTTCCTTCAGCAGGTAGCACCCTCCACAATATAATCGGCACCACCATCTGATACTCGCACCATACAGTACTATTGACGACGAATGGGACCGCACAGTCCAAGTTCTCACACGCTACTGGATCCACTCTACTGACCTCACCAAGGACTCAGACACACTCATGACCCTGCACGCCCTCGTAGAAATCCTCAACCCACATAAAGACCCCGTGCGCGCGTACCGCGTGAAGCACCCACAGCCGCCGTCGATGTTCAGCCGGGTCGTGCAGGGCGCAGACGGCGACGTGACGAAACTCCTGCCGCTCGCCACGGAGCAGCTCATGCGCATGGACCCACGCGAGGTGTTGCTCGTTGTACGGTTCGTCGAAGCGTTGGCAAGGATGGCGAGAGACCCGAAGACGCGCCCCGCGGAGCACTGCATCGTGTTTATGCTCGAATATCACACGTCAATCGCGTGGTGGGGCGCACTGTTTGGTCTGCTCCGCAAGGCCACGACGTATGACACGATGGGGGGTGGCAGGGGTGGATGGCATGTTCTAGCGGAAAAAATATCTGAAGTCGTCGTTGCGGCATTCCATGGCACGCTCTCCGAATCTCTCGATACCCAGGAGGTCCTCATCCGCATCTGGGTCCAGGTGGGCATTTTCCAAGCGTGGGAAGAGGCTGCTCCTCGCTTTGCCTACCTACCAGGATTCAACGGTACGCAATATCGTGAACTATGTTTTACGTGGGACCTAAACTTATTCGTACAGCGTGTCTTTGCACCATCTTCTCCGGAATTATACCTCTCTTGAACAAGCGGCCAGCGATGATGCCAGCTATTCTATCAGAGCTCCCACGCCCCCGCCTCACGCGTGCTCTGCGGGACCCACCCCCTCCCCAGGCAGATCCATCGCGGGTCTACATTTCCGACCGCACTGACCACTCGGGAAGTGCTGGTGCACTTCTCCGTGCACTCGAAAAAGCTTGCCAGGTGCAGAGCAAGTGCGCACGCCGGGGCTGCGATAAGTCTTCGGACAAGCGGTGCTCGAAGTGCAGGAGTGCAGGATACTGTAGCGTCGAGTGCCAAAAGCAGTGCGTCATTTCTTTGCCTGGCGTGTTGGTGCTTGATTCTGGAGAATACCGTCCTAACCCATGACAAACTCAGGGATTGGAAGTTACACAAACTGGTGTGTGTGGCCGCTACGGCTCAAGGGAGTACATAGGGCCGGATTCCACCCAGGACCCTTTTCTGGACGACCTGGCTGAGTCCTGAGTACTTACATCCACATTCGCGGAGTTCAAACCTCAATTATTCCAGTGGTTAGAGTGATACTTTAGCTTTTGCTTGCGAACTCTTGCCTCTTGCCAACCTCCAAGGTAACGAGACGATTCTGTGTGATGTCCTCAGAGTCACTTTCCTTGCGCTTGTTCACTCCGGAGATCGAGCAGAAGTGGAGGCGTTTAATTTCATTGGACCCAGCTCGTGTAGTCGCCGCGATCTCCCTCGGCGCGGAGACAAAGACAAATCCTTGGAACGATACTACTGAGGTGACCGTCTCCCAATAAATCAACATTGCATATGCTGATGATCCAGTGATGATTATAACGCATAGGATATCTTGCCCGCGTGCACTGTAGCGACTGACATTGCCCACCAGGGCGGTGCAGTATGGGCGAGTCTCGTCGATGCCGGCATAGTCGATGCACTGTGTCGCAACGTGATTCGTATGCGTCACTTTTTTCACGGTGTACAAGAGGACCTACGCCCTTATGTCGAGGACCAGGTCGTGCTACATCTCGTCAGTACGCGATTTCATTCGTTGCTGATCTTTGTGAACACAGATACGCTCGTCGCATTTCTTTTCCTTGCAAGTGCTTTCCAACGCCGTCTTAGACATTGCAGAGATCCCCCGACCTAGCGATCTGAAGACAATCGCGTCGCTGCGAAAGCACTGGCACAAGATGATGGATCGCGTGCGCCTTTGTTGTCCTGCACACATTTACGCCTATGCTGACTCTGACTGGTTAAGCTTTGGAAGGATCCGGAGAATTCACTCAAGCCCGGAGAGCAGCATGTCGAGGAACGGAGGCTGCTTACCCTGGTTCTCGGGTGTGTTATCACCCGCGAACCCTCGTTCAACAGGTACAGTGCTGCATTGCCGTGCATGTAAAATCTAATACTCGTCTCATTCAGCACAATAGACGATGAATGGGATTGCACAGTTCAAGTGCTGACGCGATACTGGATTCATTCCGTGGACGTCGCGAAGCATTCGGACTCCCTGATGACCTGCGGTGCTCTCCTAGAGATCCTATGCCCGCAGAAACCACCAATTCGCGCGTATCGCTCCAGACATCCGCCACCGCCATCTCTCTTCAGCCGGGTAGTGGAAGGAGCATGCGGAGACGTCAAAAAGATTGTGTCGGTAGCGGAATCGCAGCTCGGACGGACGGACCCCCGCGAGACGCTGTTGCTCCTACAGTTCGTCGAGGCCCTTGCACTAATGGCTATGAATCCCAAGACTCGGCCCTCCGAACACTGCGCTGAGTTTTTATGCGCGTATCGCATGTCGCACGCCTTCTGGTCCGCGTTGTTCATCCTTCTCCGCAAGGCCGCGGCAATCGACAAGATGACTGGCGGACACGGTGGATTTCACAATCTCGCAGACAAGATCGCCGACATGGTCGTCGCGACGTTCAACGGTACGCTCTCTGAGTCGGTAGAGATCCAAGAGGCCTTGATCCATGTCTGGATCCGGGCGAATATCTTTCAAGCTGTAGAAGAGGTTGCTCCACGCTTTGCATACGTACCTGGGATCAATGGTAAGTACGGTATACTTGAACTGGTCAATGCGATGCTCTCATACTGAGCACTGGAATACCTGCACACAGCATGCCTTTGCACCATCTTTTCAGGGATTCCACCTCTCTTGGTTAAGAGCCCAGAGTTGCTGGTCGCTATCCTGTCAGAGTTCCCCCGACCGCGACTAACGCGTGCCCTTCGGGACCCTCCCCCTCCATTGACCGATCCGTCGCGGGTCTACATCGCTGATTGCACTGACCACCCAAGAAGTGCAGGGGCACTACTTCGCGCCCTTGAACAAGCTTGCAATGTCCGATGCAAGTGCGCACGTCGAGACTGCGGCAAACATTCGGACAAGCGGTGCTCGAAGTGCAGGAGTGTGGGGTACTGCAGTGCTGAGTGCCAGAAGCAGTGCGTTTCTTGTCTTTCTCGCTGTGGTTTGAGACCTCATTCTTCGACGCTCTATGAACCTAGGGATTGGAAGGCACACAAATTGGTGTGCACAGTCCTGGCGGCGTAAACAAGATCATTGCAACTTTCAAGTCCAGGTGCTGTTTACGCGTGATGCAGTGCAGCGTGATGCGCAGGCGAAGGCGAAAGGAAATGAAATGAGGTTCGTGGCTTCTTGCAGCTATTTGACGTATGTGCGGCACCTGGACGACGAACGTCGCGTCGCGAATCGCGATAAACATGTTCTATCACAATTTGAAATAACGAGGCCGCGATAATAGCGCAACGATGCAGAGTGTGATTCTGAGTTGCTATCCTAGTGCACAAGTGGCAGTAAGTAAATTCTGAAGCAGCATAAGTACTATGCCAGAGGAAGTAGCGGAGACAGCGCCGCCGCGTCGACGCGGTAAAGCTTGTGGCTTGCATTTCCTCCTTACCCCCATATTCTCTCTCTTCACCTTCCTCCGACTTCGGGCTCCTCCTCGACGCTCGCTCGCCAATGGAATGGATGCCGACTTATCCAACGCAAGACTCTTGGCAATCGCTTGTAGATTCGGTATGTCGCCGAAATACATATGCCTGTCTTTCCTGGCATTCATCGGACTGCACATGCACCAGTCCCATACGACCAATGGTTTGTAACGCACTTAGACTCGTCGTGGCGCATTCACCAGGTCAAGCTCTGGCTCCTCAGCAAGGCCAATTCTCTTCACGCACCAGCAGATCCTCCTCGGTATCGCCCAGTGTCCCCAATCGTGTTCGCGAACGACAGTGAATCAGCGCTCGGTCTTTACGACGAGGATGGCGACGAAAGTGTCGACGCGGCAGATGAGCATGACAGGTTGATACAAGGGCAGTCCGCCCGCAGCAGACGGTCGAAAGAGCTTTCGCATGAAACCTCGCGCACGAGCTTTGACCGCGCTGCTGCTGCACCCGATGCGTCGACGTTTGACCTCGTGCCGAACCCCAAGGACGAGAACGATGCTGCGGCGCGTTACATGCTTGTGACTTTCTCGACGGGCCAGATTCTCGAGGACGACTTCACTCTGTCTTGGTACAAGCTGCGGCCGTACGAGCTGCTCGAGCTGCACCGCGCTGGCGAGCTTGTGCCCCTTCCGCGCCATGAACTTCATTCGTATGTCAGTCCGTACCTTGAGGTTCCCGTGCTCGCGCTACGGGTCGTATGGAGGGAAGGAAAGGAGAAGAATCGCGAAGGTGACGGGCAAACGGGGTCTGGGTCATCCGGCCGCACCAAACGACGCTCCAAACTGGAATGGAGTCAGCGGTGGGTAATCATACATCAGGGTATCCTCCGTCTATGCAGAGACCGCTCAGTGAGTTTTCATTTCCCATTATCAGCCTAACATCTAAACGTTATCCCAGGAAATAAATCCCACCCGCCAACACTCGCTGTCCGCGTTGTGCGCCCTTCGCGGCGCAGAGCATCTTTCCGAGCGTGTATCGCACCGCAATATCGATGTGCCAGCTAGCAAACACGTTGTCTGTGCAAAATTTCGCACCTCGCGCCGCAAGGTAAAGTCCCCACCGGCATCGCCCACGGACACACCCGCGAGCAGCGAGTGGACACTCATGGAGGCGCTTGACGCGAAATGGGGCAACAGCGACGGAGAGGAGGACGACAAGGCGCATGACAGTGAGCGCTCCTCAGGTCGCCCAGGTAAAAGTAAAGAGGACAGCGAATGGGTCGTACTTGATATGATAGACGACAATGGTATGCCCTGTGTAGCTTCATTCTATATGAGACTAACTTTCCCCCATAACAACAGCTTTTTCTGCGATATTGCGCATCCTTCACCGTCACCACCCACCGCCGATGACATCCACCTTCGTGGATACGCCTAGCTCATCGGCGAAGGAATCGCCATTGCCGCCGACTGCTGCCATTGGTACCCTTCCGTATCCTGAATGGCGCCTCGAAATCACCTCTAAAGCACAGCGTGCCGGCATGGGCGAGATTGGTCGTGCGATGGAGCAATACCTCTGGGGAGAATCTTCCGCGCCCCTTTCAAGCTACCGCTGGCCCTCGTCCGACGACGACAGCTTTGACAGTGATGGCGAGGATAGCGACGGTGTAAGCGATGTGGAATGGGAGGGCTGGGCTCGCGATCTACCTCGTGCCCAGCGCCGGCCATCTCTCTCCGTGACGTCCGTCTTCGCGACTGGCCGACGTGGGTCGGTTGTCGATTCCACAGGCGCGGTTACGCCAGCCGAGGACCAGATGCTGCTGATGGAGCGACGTTGGATGGAGCCGAGCGGTGTTATATACGTGCCAAATGCCAGCGAGGAGGGGGCACCTAGCCTCACCGGAAACGCCAATGAAGTCGTGCGCCACCTTAACTTCCCGTCTGCCAATGCATCCTCCTCATCGAGCGGCCTGTCGACGCCTCGCCCACCGATCATGCGCGTAACAACGACGAGCACGGTGAGCGTTGGGACCGTGACTCCTTTACGGGAAAAGAAGAAAGACCGCGTAGGGCGCGCCCGTTCATCTACCATCACCACTACGAGCATTCTCCGCAAACCACGGGAAAACGTGAAGGGGAAAGAGCGCGAACAGACTCCGGCGAGTGAGAAGGACGACGGCAAGGAGAAGGAGCGACGGCGGCTGCAGAAACCGAAGCTGAACCTGTCGTTCTCGCCGCCAACACCGTCGTCTGAGTTCACGGGCTTCGCACAGCCGTCGTGGTATATGCAGCCCCGGCCAAACCCGCTGCGCCACTCGCGCTCGGGCTCGAGCCTGCGCCACGCACGCTCCGGGTCGAGTCTCTGCACGAGCGCGGGCAATTTTGGGGATGAAGAGCAGCCGCGGTCGCCGACGGATGGTGCGGTTGGTAAGGAAAAAGAGAAGCGGAGGCGGAAGCTGGGCGCGCTCGTGCGCGGTGCGAGTACCACAGTGCGTACAGAAACGTCCGGGAAGAAGGCTTGACGCGGTGAGGATATCCCTACTGCATCTCCTGTCCTCCCTTCTCATCCTGATCTCATGTCTAGCTCGCGTTAATTTTCGTCAAGGACGTTCTATTTATCTCGTGTCGCCCTACTTTATGCGTGGCGTCGTACGCACACGACTTCACCGACCTCATTGGTTCGATGTACCGTGCGCGACACCCTCTTTATCATCCCCCCTTACTGTGCACCGTAATTGGTTTTATGATTATTGCCGTCAATGCACAGCTCCCCTCCGGCGATACAATTCGCAACCTCATGTAGATGTAGACTGCAACGTCCTGGGGGACACCTTTGCATTATAGTTTGAGAACTCCGACTCAACGTCGCTCACTTCGACTAGCTCTTGGCCATTAAAAATTTCTTCAATGCTTTCTGCGTCATGTAATACTACCCTAATGGTTTTTGTAATGCAACTGCGCACGCACGTTCTTGATTTCGAGTACTTGCTTATTGCAATAGTAGATCTTAGTAGATCCATGCACCAGGGTGAACAGCAATATGGTGACATTAGTACAACAGTCGTTTGTAAAAACCCAAAAATCTAGTAGATCGACTTGCTCGACGCTCACTTCGTCCTCTTGTAGATCTTGTCCAAGAAACTCCTGAACACCTCCCTCTTCAGCACCGCTGGCTCCTCCTTGGATCCAGCATTTTTGCCGGGAGCACCGCTCTCAGGGATCGTCTCAATGAGCCCGTTGACGCGCTTGTACGCGTCCTCCTCGTACGTCGCGTACCTGCCACGGATGTCCAGCTCCTCGAACACCTTCTTCACGGCGGCCTCGTTCTCCGCCGACTTCTGACCGTAGTTCGCGTCGAGCACCGCGCGCTGTGCGGGCGAGGCGACGGCGAGCGCGGTGTTGATGCACCACGAGCACTTGTTGTCGATGATGTCGGTGCCGATCTTGCCGATCTGCTCTGGCGTCCCGGCGAAGTCGAGGAAGTCGTCTTGGATCTGGAAGTACTCGCCGAGGGGCAGGAGGATGGCGAGGGCGAGGTCGTAGGGGTCGCGCGAGCCGAGGGCCGGGGAAGGTGTGTGCGGTATGTGGCACACGTACATGGCGAGCGCGACGGGGAGATAGAAGGAGTAGTAGGCGGTTTTGTATTGCACGATGAAGCGGTGCCTATGTGTACATTTGTGAGACAGATGATCAGCAGATAAATAGAGGGGGCGCGTACTTGTCCAAAGAGAATTTGTTCAGGTCGACTTGGTCCTCCGGTGCAGTGATCAGGTCCACAAGTTGACCCATCTCCGTCTGATATGTGGTCTGTAGAGTGTACTCTCGTTAGAACACCGTTCCATGAGAAGAGGCGGCCTGATACTCACGTCATGGAAAAGCTCGAGGATGTCAACGTAGTATGAGTCCCCGCGGAAGTGTGTTTTGAGAAGCTTGTAGATAGCGCCCTCGAGCAAGAACGAGTCGTTGATCGCGATGTTCCCGACACCGTCTACACGGTACCAGCATGGCTGTCCTCGCCTTGTCACGCTCTGGTCCATCATATCATCCGAGACCAAGAAAAACGCTTGCAGCTGAAACGCGCGGGCCCAAGTCAATCGCTAATATATCAACATTTTGCACGGAGAGGACACACCAGTTCGATACACCACCCGAGAAGCGCGGCTTTGAAGTACTCTTCCCCCTCCAATGTCCGCCCGGTGAGGATCTCAACGCTGTCGACGACGCTCAGGCCGCGATTCAGCTTGCCTCCTGGGACATTGTGATCTAAGTTCTGCATCGCCCATTTAGCTCGACATCTGAGAAGACGAAAACCGCGCGTACACGTTGGTACCATTCTATGGCGTCCTTGGGCATGCCCTGCTCCGCGAAATCGGAGAGCAGCTCTTCACGAATGCGGGCAAAGGCGCCCTCGAACTTTGTACGCGCCTCCGCCTTTTTGGCAGCCTTGGCGTCGGCTGCAACGCTCGTCTTGTTTACGGGGACGGTGGACATCGCTCGTAGGAGTAGTAGGATGTTGGTGGTAAGTAGGAAAGGAGGGCAGGACGGGGTGGTAAAGAGGGATTAGTTCTGAGACACATAAATAAGATCACAATAAAAGAGTTATCTGAATCAATCGGATGTTCTACGCAGGTTATCTATGGCTTGTCCGAGTCGAGTCCTCGTACCATTTCCCTGCCATTTCCGATTGCCTCCACGGCCGCTGCTCGAACGACCGTCGACGATCGTACCATTCGGTGTATAAATGGTCGGCACTCCGTACTTATTTAATGAACGAACTGCAAAAGTGCTAGCATTCTGCTCAGCCCTCGGTGCCTTCAATCGTTGTCGTTACTTCGGGATCTGACGAGCGTCGAACCTAGAGTGGGTACAGTGATGGGTCGCATTGACACTGAAATTGCAGCTGTAGCCGTCAAACGCTCACAGTATCCCGAGGCATATGCTATGCGAAATAAGGGCCTACAATTGTCAAGTATGCGCTCGGCCGGTGCTTACATCAGAGTCCGCGCAATCGCACCGAGATAGACCCCCTGTCGCGCATCTTGCTCACAACGCCCAGCAGCAAGGACTGCAATGTCTTCCTCGGATGACTATGGACGCACCGATGAACAGCCTGGGTCGAGTGCGAAACTGAAAAAGAGAAGAATAGAACAAGCGTGTGATCTTTGCAGGCGCAGAAAGAGTGAGTTCAGGCATCAGTATTTCCATGCAAGTTCCACAGCTAGTATGCTGACCCGCCCCTTGTGACCGCTTCAGTTCGCTGTGGGCTTCATTCGTGTCCTAGGTAGTCTTAACGCTGTCTCTGACCGGGATATGCTTCATAGGCGAAGGACCTATAGAGGCCGGAAAATGCTTCAACTGCAATACGACGGGCAAGGATTGCACGTATGACCAAGCACGGAAGGTGAGTAGCTACGAGTCGTGCACTGGGGTCTTGCTCCATCTCTCTCATCCTTTTCATGATGCCAGAAACGTGGTCGCCCCAAAGTGTGCGTACGCTTCACTCATATGTAACACACGCGACCTAATTCTCGCCATGTAGATACGTAGCCGACATAGAACGCCAACTAGAGACACTGGTGTCCTTGCTGAAGACGGTGGGTTTCTCTTCAATGAAATCGTATCATTGGTCGCGTCTCAATTTGGGTAGCCCATCAGCGTCGTCCCAGCGGAGATTTTTCCCAACAAGTAGGCTTTGAGGTTCACCCAAGTTGGTTCACGCATCAGAGCGTGCCTTCCCCTCCCTACCATGCTTTGCCTGGTGTTCCAACGCCTTTCCAGTCGACGCGCATCGATGCCGAATCCCTCACAGAAAGGAGCGATGCCTCTGGCAGTGATGAAGACGACGACACGAGAACTACCTTTCTCTGCGACCGTATGGACCAAATGCACCTACAAGACCGATTCTTTGGAAAGTCAAGTGGCTTCCGATTCGTTCAACGTGTCAAAAAAATGAAGGACGAGTACAAGGGCGCCCCTTGCGACGACCCATCTTTTCCACGAAGACGAGCCCGTTTCTGGAACATAAGCCCTGTGAGCCTTGGGGGAATATATAAACCTGACGGTCTCATTGATGCTTCTTATCTATAGTGGGAACAAAACCCTTATGTTTCACCGCAGCCCGACTTTTCCTTTCCCGACGCGGATCTCATATCTGTCCTCGTCGACCTTTATTTCACCCGAATAAACCTGTATATGCCACTTCTACACCGGCCAACATTTGAACGGGGAATTGCGACTGGACTGCATCTGCGAGACAACGTCTATGGCGCCACTGTCCTTGTCGTCTGTGCTTTAGGGTCGAGATTTTGTGCGGACCCCCGGGTATTAGCCGAGGGCACAGACGACATCAATTCAGCAGGATGGAAATGGTTCAGCCAGGTGCAGTCTATGCGCAAGTCGCTCTTTCTACCTCCACGCCTATACGATTTGCAACTGTTTTCGGTGCGCACGGTGTCATTACTTGCGCACAAGTAAATGGTTTATTAACGTAACTTTACAATAGCTGTGTGTCTTCTTTTTGCAAGGAGCTGCTGCTCCTCACGCGGGCTGGATTTTCATTGGCATCGGTGTACGAGTTGCGGAAGACATGGGTGCTCATAGACGCAGAGTTTACGGCAAGACACTAACCGTGGAGGATGAATTATGGAAGCGTGCATTTTGGTAAGCATCTATCGTACACTCCGCTTGCATTGCATATTCAGGACTTCTCGGTTTTGAAGGGTGCTTGTTTGTTTGGATCGGAATGCTAGCGCTACCCTCGGTCGGCCTTGTGCAGTACAAGACGAAGAGTGAGTCCAATATGCACTTTTCCCTTCAATGTCTGACTCCCTCTGCTCAGCTTCGATCTTGATCTACCCGCAAACTGTGACGACGAGTACTGGGAGATCTCTGACGATCCAGAACAGAATTTTAAACAGCCCGCAGGAAAGCCAGCGACGACTGACTTCTTCATCTGCATGGTGAAATTGAATCAGATCCTTGCTCTTGCTCTACGGACTATCGTAAGTCACTTATTCACCGTCCTCCTCCTGGCTAATCTTCATATTTTTCTTTCAGTATGCAATCGATAAGTCGAAGGCTACATTCGGTTACGTCGGCAAGAAATGGGAACAGACAATTGTTGCCGAACTTGACTCTGCGCTCAATAAATGGGTAGACGACCTTCCGGATCACTGTAGGTCATCCCTTTAACTGTCAACGGAGATGAACCTGACGATTCCCAGTGCGATGGGATCCCAACCGCGAAGACTCGTTATTTTTCAATCAGTCCGCGTCGCTATACGCGAGTTACTACCACGTGCAAATGCTTGTGCATCGACCGTTCATTCCGTCTCCGGGCAAGGCTTCCCCGCTCTCCTTTCCTTCACTCGCTATATGCACCAATGCCGCCCGGTCGTGTAGCCACGTAGTTGACTATCAACGCCGACGGAATCCTGAGCCGTTGCCCATCGCATGCTCATTAGTGAGTTTGTCTGATATCAATCACACGCAATATGTATCAAAACATCTCTTTTGTAGTCCGCAGTGTTCTCCTCGGCAGTCGTTCTTCTTCTGAACATATGGAGCGGCAAAAGATCTGGTCTAGCGCTTGATCCTGTCCAGGAGATGTCGGATGTGTACAAGTGCATGGCCGTGCTCAAGTCCGCGGAGGAGTGCTGGCACATAGCAGGCTGCTTATGGTAATTAATGTTCCTTCTTCACCCAAAACGAAGGAAAATCATAAATCGTATCTATTATCCAGGGACGTGTTATACGAGCTAGCAACTATTGGAGACCTACCGGTGCCGTATTCCAACCCCGTAGACAGTAGGAAACGCAGCCGCCAATCCGAGAGTAACGACGCCTCCGCGTATATTCATACCACATCTCCAGGAAACTTTGATGCTGCCATATCTCCCAACAATGCCTCCGCTCCTCCGATGTCCAGACCGCAACGCTCGCAACAATACAGTGCAGTGCAATCTATGCCTTCGCCCCTAGACGATGCTAGCATGTTTAGTCTCCCTATCCACAGCGATGAGCTCGGTCGCTTACCTCTCCACGGAAACTACACTCTCGACCAAATTGCCGCAGAGATGGACTTCATGGAGCGGGTACCACCGGTTATCCCCGCTAACGAAGGCAACAGTGACACCGCCTTACCGTCTGGGTACGACCACCTTTTCGGCCACGATACATTGGGATCGACGCCGACGGCCCCTCTCGACAACGGGACCATGGACGCATTCATCAGTAATAGCCTGGGGTCCGCAACGCACCAGCAACAAGATGCAAACGGTTTCGGTAACACCGACATCTGGTCAAACGCGCCTACAAATAACGAGTAAGCATTCCCCGCCTCATCATCGTTCGCTACGCTAAACCCGTTGTTCAGACTGGATGATTGGGGGGCGTATATCATGGGCATGCTTGACTGGGATCAACGGTCAGCTGTAGCAGACGGCCTACTTTCGGGAGTCCCCAGCTCCTCTGCGACGGAATCCAATATAGATGGATAACTTACATACTATCTCAGCCTAATAATAATCATGAACTCCAATCATGTATAGAGCATACCGGAAACGCGTGTGCTGGCGTTAGAGAGCAGGAAGAGGGAGGCCGGGGTTGCATGCGTTCAACTCAAGTCGCTTCGGAGTTCTCTCATGAATGATCACAACGTTCGAGTGCATAACTGAGTGGTGGTGGTTGCATTGCGATAGCGAAAGGTGAAAGTAATAAACAAAGCAAAAAATGCCATGAGGGATGAGTAGCGTATGTAGTGTGCCATGTGAGCCGAGTGTATGCAGAAAAAAAGAAAACAGTGAGTAATTTCAGTACTTTTAGATAAATTCCTGCCTAGCTCAGAAACCGCCCATTCCACCCATACCGCCCATGCCTCCCATGCCGCCACCAGGCGCACCGCCCTTGCCCTCCTCCTCCGGCGCATCAACAACGCAGCACTCGCTCGTCGTGAGCAGACTCGCGACACCGCTCGCGTCGATGAGCGCCGTGCGCACGACCTTGAGCGGGTCGACGATACCCGCCTTCACCATGTCGACGTACTTCCCGCTCGCCGCGTCGTAGCCCCACGAGAACTTGTCCTCCGTGCCGTACGACGGGGACAACAGCGTGCCGACGATGACCGCCGCGTCCTCACCCGCGTTCGAAAGGATCGTGCGTGCGGGCTGCGTCAGCGCGCGCCGGATGATCGCAACGCCAAGGTCTTGGTCGAAGTTCGCCGTCGGGACGGGCGTGGCGTCGGGAGATGTAGGCAGGCTCGCAGCGCTGGGCGACGAGGTCGCGAGGGCGAGCGAGGCCTTCAGGAGCGCGACACCACCACCGGGGAGGATGCCCTCCTCGACGGCAGCGCGCGTTGCGTTGAGCGCGTCGTCGTAGCGGTCCTTCTTCTCACCGACCTCGACCTCGCTGCTGCCGCCGACGCGGATGACGGCGACACCGCCGCCGAGCTTGGCAAGACGCTCCTGGAGCTTGGTGCGGTCGAACTCGCTCGTGGACTTGTCGTCGACGAGCGCACGGAGCTGCTCGCACCGTGCAGCGATGGCGTCCTTGGAACCCGCGCCGTTGAGGATGATGGTGTCGTCCTTAGTGATGGAGATGGAGCCGGTGGAGCCTAGCAGCTCGGGGGTGGCGCGCTCGAGCTTGATGTCGAGCTCGTCGGTGAAGACCGTGCCGCCGGTGAGGATGGCGAGGTCACCGAGGATGGACTTGCGGTTGTCGCCGAACCCGGGGGCCTTGACGGCTGCGACCTGGAGCTGTCCGCGCAATTTGTTGAGAATGCAGGCAGCGAGGGCCTCGCCGTCAACATCCTCCGCAATGATGACTAAGGGGCGCCGTGCGGCGGCAGCAGCCTCCAAGCTGGGCAGGATGTCCTGGAGCAAGCTGATCTTCTTCTCGCTAAGCAGAATCAACGGCTTCTCGAAGTCGACCTTCTGCGACTTGACGTCGGTGACGAAGTACGGCGAGATGAATCCACGGTCGAAGCGCATGCCCTCCGTGATTTCAATCTCGTCCTCAATGGTGCGACCCTCCTTAACGGTGATGACGCCCTCCTTGCCGACCTTCTCCATGGCCTGCGCAATGAGGTTGCCAACGTGCACGTCCCCGTTCGCGCTGATGGTTGCTACCTGCGCGATTTCCGCTGTCGTGGTGATCGTTTTGGTGTGGGCAGCAAGGAACTCGACGACACGGTCAACGGCTGCCTGCGAACCCCGACGGAGGTCCATCGGGTTGCACCCTGCTGCGACGTTCTTCACACCCTCCGCGTAGATGGCGCGCGCGAGCACGGTCGCGGTTGTTGTGCCATCACCTGCGGTCTCGTTAGTCTTTTGCGCAACGTCCTGTACAAGGCTAGAATACGGGTTAGCGGGTGGAAAACATGCAGCATCGACGTTGATAAATACCGGGCACCAAGGTTCTCGAACTTGTCCTTGAGCGTAACGGACTTGGCGACGGTGACACCGTCTTTTGTGATCTTGGGTCCACCATATGCCTGCTCGATGATGACATTGCGGCCTGAAAAAGACAGTTAGCATTGAAAACGTGACAGAGACCATGAAGGGCGTAGAACGCGAATGTGGTATGTAGCACTACGAGGCTTCGTACTGGTGTTCCTGCAGGACGGGAATGGCAGATGCGCCTGCGAGCGAGTGATGACACGCGTACGCTACGAAACCCAGAACCGCGTGCAATGAATGGAAACGGTGCTCACCCTTAGGACCCAGCGTCACCTGGACGGCATTGGCAAGGACGTCAACGCCTTTTAAGATGCTAGCACGGCCGTCGTTGGAGAACTTAATCTCCTTGTGCGCGCCGCGCGTCAGTGCCGGCTTCTCGCTCCTGAGTGCGGTTTTCTGCGCTGCGCGACGGAGGGCGCGAGTAGAGGACTGAGAGACGTGATGCATCGTAACTAAAGGGAGAACGGGAAAGAAAACAAGGGGAGGAGACTGGTAGGAAACGGGGGAAGGATACTTTTCAGCGACAAGAGGCGAGTCGGGGAAACGTCGAGAAATTTGAGGTCATTTTATTTTCTCACGCATTTCCTTACATATTCGTTGCCGGTCGGGGCCGGTCCCGCCGACGACGCGCTCCCGGTTCCCCGCCCGCTTCCAAGTTCTGTATGTTTTTCTATGTTGCACGAAGCACATATACGCGTATGGCATATACTACACGACGCAAGGCACTTACATTCGAACTCGTAGGTTCAAGCAGTCGGATACTGAAGGACGTCTCGGAATCTCATGATCAAATTGGTTTTCGTCGCGTGCGCGACGCGTATGTATGTAACCACGTTAACGTGCCTAGACAGCGCCCAGCGCCCACCGCCGGCGCTTGCTTAAAGTTGCTGCTGCTCCCTGGGCTTAACCACATTCCATATCTACACAATGCCCGACGAACTAGCTGTCATAAATGGTATCAAACCCAACAAAGTCCTTGCAGACGGCGAGGAGATTGAAGCAAAGTCACAATCTAGGTTTGCCAGACAAGCTAGTTTACGGTCTCTCCATCCAACATTAACGGTCCATTTGTGCCCCAGTAAATCTGTCTACAAGGTCAAAAGAACCTTTGACCACTACTACTGGTGCGTGTTCTTTCCGTGCAGGCCATGTAACGCTCGCCTGACGACTTGCATGATGTAGCTCATGTCCTGTAAGCTACGCCCCTATGTCTAAATTCGCTTTATCCTGACGACGTTGCGCACTACAAAGGCATGGCGCAACCAGTCTGGCGCACCCGTCAACGCACGGACGTGTAAGCATCTCCGTGCCGTTCTGGGCGATGAGTACGAGGACGCCCGTCTTGCGCTCAAGAATCCAGACGGAGCCGTAGCTGCTTCGTCGAAGAGCAAAGGGAAGGGCAAAGCCGCGTCCAAGACGAGCGCTGCAAAGCCGGCCTCGAAGGCCAAGGCAAAAGTGGTGGGCATGAAACGGAAGACACGAGCGGCCGAGGATGACGAGGACGAGGACGAGGACGAGGAGGTAGAAGAGGAGAAGTCGTTGTCGAAACCCACGAGGACTGCCACGAAGCGCAAGACGCGAGCGGACGAGGATGACGAGGACGCCGAGGTAGAAGAGAAGAAGCCGTCGTCGAAAAGGACGAGGACTACCACGAAGCGCAAGACGCGAGCGGACGAAGATGATAAGGACGAGGAGGTAGAAGAAGAGAAGAAACCGTCGTCGAGAAGGACGAGGACTACCACAAAGCGCAAGACGCGAGCGGACGAGGATGATGAGGACGCCAATGTAGAAGAGAAGAAGCCGTCGTCGAAAAGGACGAGGGCCGCCACGAAGAAGAGTGATGACGGTGAGGACCAAAAGGTGGTCAAGCCCGCTTCCAAGCGTAGTGCGTCAGGGACAGTCCAGGGGACGAAAGACGACGGAAGCAAGTCTGACGACGAAATGGACGTCGACGGCGAACCGGCGGATGTCCTCACACCCGTCCCAGGCGAAGACGAGCTGGCTGTGATTAATGGTATCAAGCCCACTGTCTATATAAAGGACGGAGATGAGACGGAGGTCAGTTCCATGTCGAGGTTCGTGTTTTACTGTCTCGGTTATAGCTCATCGTTCACAATGAGTCGGCATAAGCTAACATTTTCAATATATTCTGCTTAGTAACTCGAAGTACAAAGTCAAACGCACATGGGACCACTACTACTGGTGCTTATCTTTCTTTTGTATATGGCCCCCATAAACATCCTCACCTTGATTACACAGCACCTGTCCCGCATGGCGCAACCAGGTCCGTCTCACGACCCTCATCCGCACTTTTGTCTGATATTGACCAACGTTATTTAGGGAGGGTTACCGACCAACGCGCGTACATGCAAGCACCTTCGTGCACTGCTTGGCTCGGAGTACGAAGACGCGCGCCTTAAGCTCAAGAACCCCCATGGTCCGGTGAAACCTGCGTCCAAGGCACGCGCGAAACCGAAATCAAAGGGCAAAGACCCAGACCCAGACGACGACGACAGCGGCGGCAAACCGGATTTGCTGCTAGCGAATAAATGGGACTTGGAGACTGGTTCTGACCCGACCGGGTGGTGGATCAGCGAGAAGCTCGATGGCGTCCGGTGCGTGCTCGTTGGTTGGTCTTTGCGCTGCGAGTCTGTGGGCCAATCGGTATATGTTTTACTTGATAGGACATACTACGACGGCAAGAAGATGATCAGTCGGCTCGGGAATCCATTTTCGCCGCCCCAAGCATTGTTGGACAGTAAGTCTACCTCCCGAGCTATAGATGTTCGCTCATCATCGTATGCATGCTCTACAGAGCTCCCAAAGGATGTCACGCTCGACGGCGAACTCTTCGGTGGTCGAGGGGAGTTCCAGTCTACGGTGTCTATCGTCAAAACGTTCAACTCGCCGCATTGGAAGAATATCACCTTCCAGGTTTGTCCCGCCTTTCTCTCCTCGAATTACATATGCATTTGACTTATCTGTCTGCACAGATATTCGATGTCCCTTCGATGAAAGACGTGCCGTTTGAAGAACGGCTAGAATACTTGCAGAAAACGTTTGGTGCAGGCACGTACTTCCGCACACAAAGTACGATATCTGTATTTACCGAGCTCTTAGGAGGACCGTACGCATCGAAAGAGTTCGTCGTTGTGTCCCACACGCGAGCTGAATCTCGTGAACACGTCCTCGACAAATTACGCGAGATCGAGGACCTGGGTGGCGAAGGTCTCATGCTGCGCAAACCCGAGAGTCTCTACGAGGGAAATAGAAGCGGGACGCTCTTGAAGATCAAGGTCAGTCCTTTCGTCCATGTACGCGTTGTCTTTTGGGAGCTGATGGTGGCGGTGGGCGGGCACAGACATTTTTCGACGCCGAGGCCAGGGTGACAGGCTATGTCCCCGGGAAAGGGAGGCATAAGGGCGCAACTGGGGCTTTGAAGTGCGAGATGGCTTCGGGAAAGGTGTGTACCGTCCAGCCAGTGTGGTCTCATTGACCGTGGCCGAGCGCTTAATCATATCGCTGCTGTAGACGTTCAACGTAGGCAGTGGCCTCTCGGACAAGCAGCGCGGCAAGCCACCGAATGTCGGGACCATCATCGTATATCGGTTTCAGGAGCTGACGAGGGATGGTGCACCGCGGTCCGTGTCCCTTATCTTGCTTGTGTTGTTCTGAACCTGATTCGCTCTTTTTCAGGTTCCCGACATTTGTGGGTGAGGCTGTGGATAAGACTGCACCGAAAGATGCAGAGGTGCCTGCGGCGAGGAGGGTAGCTGCCGCGGAATAGGCTTCCGCATTGCTTGTGCGTGGAGGGCGCTTTCGGGTAGACCCGGCTTGCTTCATTCTCCCGGCGAGTATGGCGAAGATTTAAGGGAATGTATGGACCGGTATGTTCATCGCGCTCTCGCCGGGCGTGTGACCTGTGGATGTTCTCGGTATGATATCGTGATTGTGGACGGACATTGACAATGCTATGCTTTTGATTTATCTGGCGTTTAGGTTGTGTGTTGAGATGCCATTCACTCTTCCCCGATCGACATTCAGGATTTGCGATGCGATGCATGAATTAGTGCTGGTTGCTTCTGCGCTGGGGATATCCTGTGGAAATGCGTCGGATACCCGATCCTTTCACATGAGGACTCTCGGGCGTCCGGAGCACCCCAAGCCTAGGGTTTTAGCAAGCGCTTACTCCTTATCCATGACCGCAGTTTACAGGACACGATTTCGTAGGCCGCGGACAGCCTCGGACTATTAGCGCGCTCCATGACCACAGCATGGCTCGAGCGTGGCTAATTGGTCTGCACGATGGGGAATGGAAAGAAGGTTCGTCTGGAGTATCAAGCCGATCGGAAAGCATAACTAATTTTCAGCTGTACTTACAGGTACATATTCTGATCTAGCAACAGGCTCAGCATTGTGGAGTCCATGAGTGCGCCCCGCGGCGGCGAACCCAGCGACATTGCTTTCACGCACTGGCAGAGTTGGCAGCCCATAGGCGCTAGACGCTTGACCTTAGATATTGATGCGTCTCTGCGTAGGTATAAATTGCGACACAACACCTCTACTGACCTTGACAACTCTCCACCCTCCTTGACATATTACTCCCCGTCTAGCCTCTGTAGCATCGCTCACTTGCAGCCCGTCATGCCCTTTGCCATTGATGCCGGTTCCAATATCGTACCGTCAGTACCTTCATCCAAATTCCGCTGCCGTTTTACTCATCTCTCTATAGGGTTGGTCAATGGGAGATCGTCGGCATTAGTGGGTGTAACATGTTCGAAATTGCATGGTTTCTCCTCAAAATCTAAGCCGATATTCAAACCTAGCCATTCTTTGGTTCGATATGATGCTCACATTCTCAGATGAAGTGAATCTCATCTGGAGACATCCCAAAACGACATCCTCTGCACTGTTCTTCGCGAACCGTTACCTCCTCGCACTAGCCAATGTTCCCCTTCTGTCAGCTATGATGATTCGCTGGGACTTCCAGGTAATGTCCGCTCCTGCTTCGTTGTAATTTCCGCGGCTGAAACCGCTATCCTAGACGTGTGTCCTGTTGCTTGCCCTCAAATACACTATCTCCTGATGCTTGTGCTGGATCAGTTGCGTTACGTTTCAGTGGTCTCGTCAGATTATCCAATGCGTGACAGAGCTCATTGTGATATGTGAGTATTTGTTTGCCCACGATGATTCCATAGCATGTTGTGCTTAAATTACCGCGCCGAGTAATTCTCATTCTGCGGACCTGCGCGCTTTATGGCTGTAGGAAGCAGATCCTCGTCATTCTGGGGGGGTTGACTTTCATATTTGCCGTTGTCAACGTAGTGAGTGCTTCCTGTTTCAAACCTGAACTTGCTAAGAAGAAAAACGCAGGTAATCATCACTTCAAATGGCTTGGATGTATTCGCCTTGACCCCAAAATTCGTGGCGAAATCACTAGCTCAATCTTCTGTCTATGGGCAAGCATCCCATCCGTTATGCCATACCGCGCATCGAGCTGACGAGATTGTACAGGCTTTCATGTCGGGTCTGGGACGAACCAAGTTTGTCGGATCGTCGTGACTGCCGCCTCAGCACTTACCAGCGCCTGCAGATACAGACGTCTTATGGCCGGGGGTGTTTCTCTTCGACATCCTCATACTCGCCATGACGCTGTTCAAAACGTACAAAGTAGGAAGGGAAAGGCGAGCCGTATCCTCGTCCATGTCACTTGGCACTCTCATTCTCCGAGACGGTACGGTACAAGGTTTTCTTTCCCCAGCACTTATGTTCAATCTGTCTGTCAGGCTCGATTTACTTCGCGTAAGTGCACGTCTACCCTACCGTATAAGCTAGCTGACCCAGACGATTATGACAGTACCATGGCACTACTCCACCTTGGAAACATCCTTTCATACTGGGTGCGCCGTGTTCTATTAGTTCACCTCGAGCCACATCTAACATAATTGCCCGTAGTTTAACGGCTTTATCTTCGTCTATAACCCTGACTTCGAGGGTTTATCTGGATTCGCCAACTGGTCTGTTTTGCTTCCCGCGTTTCTATCCTGCGTTTCAACTGAGTCTTGCCTCCCTGCAGTTTATCTGTGACATTGATGTCGCGTCTCCTACTCAATCTTCAGAGACACAAACAAGCTGGTATCCTATCCACCGGCGCCAACGCATCCGCTTCGATCATAGCGGATATTGTCCTCCGTGACATCCCCATTGCGGATTCCCAATCCATGGCACTATCTGCACATCGTACGACGACGCAGCCAGACGACGACGCGCCTAGTATCCCACCAATAGAACCCATTGGCCCACTCTCGGTAGACTTCGACAGTACTCGCACGGCATCCCAAGTCTGAGGAGACAGAGAGCGTCGGAAGTATAGATGATGGCTCGGGTCGTCCCTTTTTTCGCGCCGTACGCATAGTACCCTCACGCACCGGCCTCGCGAAAGGCATGGTCTGGATATTTTCCTTCACTATTTTACTGATCGTCTGCTATACGCCGTCGATATGTAGCCCTAAAATCCAATTCAAGGCTTTTCGAGTGAGCTTACAATGATAACAAACATGTATTCCCCGTTTCCATGCTGGATCTCATATGCAGTACATAACTTGAATGTAAAACACGCAGCTCCGTAGTATCTTGCGGACCACAACTTCCTTCACCCTGACCGGATTGTCGAGTACCTTTGGAAGCCGCCTCCTCGATGTCTGTGCCACAAGTTCAACTGCATAGCGAGGTACAACCTCGTCACCCCGAAGACCAGACGGATTCAAAGCGCAACCCAACCGTCCTGATAAATACTAGCTCCTGCGTGCGCGTGAATCTGTAAGCGCGACGGGCCAGCTATCAAAGCGCCGGAGACTGTGGGGGCGCTATCGGCCAAGCTACGCTATAGGATACCGTAAGCGGGATGTGGTGTTGCAATTGGACGCGGGTGGCGACGTGATGAAGAGAATGCTAGAGGGGATAGCGAGATACATCGTGGACGAGCTTGATGGGTGTGCTGCTGTGTGGCATCGTCAAGATTGTGGTTTATCTATTCTGCGGTAGATATTGACGTACAGATCAAGTTTCGCCACGCTGAAGTCAAGCTCCATCGCTCGTGCCGTCCTTGCTCCCACTGAGACTCCTATAGAACTCCGCGTACGCGTGATCCACGTCAAATAGTAACTGTTGCGATGGACGTTCAATAATGTTACGTAGACGTAGTGAGCAAGAACAATACTCGATCCATGAACTTACCTGACGCGACTGCTCATCGGTAAGCTCGTCTGAGGCTTTCATGCCATTTAGCGTGATCAACCTGTGTCGTAAGTCGTCACCCATTCAAAATTAGTGGACGCCAACGCAAGACAAGAGGACGATCTCACTGACCATGCTACCATTTTACCCCGACCCTCCCAGTCCTTGCTCCCACGAAATCGTGCGAATCCGGTAACGAGCTCCTGGAGAAGGGGATGCAGCTGGTCCTTGGCGCGCAGACGGAGCTTAAGCGCGTCCATGAACGTGATGAAATTCTGTGTCGCGTCAGTACGGTCGACATCAGCGGTGAAAGAACGACGCACCTGCGTCGTCTCGGCTACCCATTTGCCCGTCTCCGGACCCGCCTCGCTCGAATGCTCCACGGTGGCCGGGACGCCTACGTTGATACGGTGCAGGGCGGCTGGATGGTCCATCTGCCCCGGATATAAGCAATGTGTACACGTAGTATCCGGGCAACGTACCCGATAGCGCGCCATGAACTGCTCGATGGAGGATACATCGTCGTGAACGAGCTTAAGCATGGTCTTGTACTGGGATATAAGGCGGGTACATGCTGGCGAGTATCTCTTGAGGCACAGCACTTAGCGATGCGCACGTTGCGATAAGAGGAGGACGCACTCTGCAGCAGTGACACTGTCTCTCACATATGCGCGCTCCAGGTAATCGAGCGCCACGATGATGCCGAAGAGGGTCGACAGAAGATTGTACCGCTCGCGGTCGGCGTTGGTGCTGTACAAACGCACCTCTTCATCGAGAGATATTGGTGCAGACATTTCATCCGCAATGTACCGTACAAGTAGGAGTAAGTTCACAGCTTGGCGTCGTCGAGCGAGACCTTGTAGTCGATAGTCACGCGCGTCACGGCCGCCCAAGTTGTCCCTTGACTAGCTTGACTCTTGAGCTTGAACGCTTGAGCATGGCTTGAGCACTTGAGCGGGTTGGCTATATGGGATGTGGTCGGCCTACTCTGATATCAGTATGCACATAGTACGTCTTGACTTCTGTTGAGCAGAGCTGGAGCAGTTTAAAATGGGATCTTTTCTCGACTTCGCAGAGACTTTGTTGCATAGATTGAATAGAATCTCGCAAACTTCCTTGCAACCGTTCACGGTGCTCGTCTTTCTATCGCACGTAGAGAGCAACGCGATTCAGTTATAGCGATGCTTCCGTGATACTGAACGCTCTCGTCAACGCGTCACCCCCGCTGCAGCTTCTGAATTCAAAGCTGTCGCCAGGACGTTAGTCTGCGGCGGTGATGGCGAGCTGCCTCTATCCCATAGAAGCTGGCATGTTTATCCCACTGTCTATGTCGGTGCCGCTGCCGCTGAATTGCTGCTCAACATGTTTCGAGTTCGAACCACAGACGTCTCTTCTACCCTCCGCACACGGAGGACCGTCGTCTCGTTTCCTCGTGAGTTTCCCGTCCCCATTTAAAACGACTCGACGACTGAGATACAGCCTTTGCAGCCCTTTAGCATCACAGACCTGTGCCCTCGCATCGCTTCAACGAGATGGATACTGGCCAACACCCCCTTGCGCGAACAGTGTACTATTTCCGCTCTACGCCTCGTAGTATACATAATCGCTGACATGCAACCCCCCTAGGACCCTCATGAACTATATGGATTTGACAGGCATTAGTGCGTCCACGATCCTACGATGTAGTTTTATCTAACCAACCAACACCCCGAGGTCTTAGCCATATTGTATTTCGACATGGTTCTCACGTTTCCAGGCGAGGTGTGGTATATCTGGAGACGCCCGAAGTACGTCTCCTCTGCCGTGTTCCTCGTCAATCGTTATCTCTCCGCTCTCGCGTATATTGCAGTCGCTGTACTCATGTTCCGACCCATATCTGAGGAGGTACGTGTATCGACTTTGGCATGCGACCTCACCGTGAACTTACTACTTCGTCACATCAAGAGGTCGGTCATACTTCAAAGCTCGGACTTCCGGTTTATTCACCACCCGCACAGCTGTAGGAAATTTGACATATTCCGCCAATACTTGCTCGTCGTGGTGCAAGTCGTCGTATCAGGCAAGTCGGTTTCATGTCTTCTTATGCAGCGCGCTTACTCGGCCTTCCTTGCTTCAGTTGTTCTGATATTGCGAACATATGCGATATACGCGCGCAGCCGTATCATCCTCATCTTTCTAATCACGCTCAACGCTGGGCTGGTTGCAGTCGGAACTGTGCGTTGGAGTGGCCTGCATACAACTCGTCAATGACTGACCTCTCTGGCATACACCACTCATAGTGGGCCTCTTTCGGCAAACCAATCATGGTGACGACCATCTTGTCGGGTTGTCACAACATACAAGCAATAGCTGTGTAGGCCCAGGCTACCTGTACTTGCTGTTCATGCACTAACGTCTCGGTGCCTACAGAGCTGGCAGTATGCCTTTTCATCTTGGGTACAAATGGTGTGAAGGTACTTATTTATCCACTTGTCCAACGACTCTAGATATCTCCATCTCGTGGGAGGTATCATTCGTCTTTGACCTCGCCGTCTTCGCCCTCACCATTCGAAAAACATACCAACGAAGACATGTGCAACTGGTTCCGGGGACAATGCCCATCCGAGCCCTGATGTTTCGGGATAGTGAGTGGTCAATATCCTCGGGCGTTCTCTGGAAGTCGGGGAGCTGAAGCGACTATTGCTCAGGCGCGGTGTACTTTGCGTGAGCAGCTTGACCTGGGCGTATGCTGCATTCTAAGTGCGATGCTGACCCAGTTCTAGAATAATGGCTCTCCTAAATCTCGCAAATATCCTCACCAATTACGTGCGTGTGCAGTTCTCATCCTGTATACATCTTGTTTGAGACTTACCGATGCGCCTCACAGCTAGGATCTGTAAATAATCACACTTGTGATGTAACATGTTAGGACTAACTTGTATCTGCATAGCATCGATACCTAGGCGGGCTTCTGTCGACTTTTGCGAGCTGGTATGTCATTACCCACCTCTTCAGTTATTCGACTATTCCTGACCGCCTTCTTCCATAGCATCTCAGTTACTTTGATCTCACGGCTTGTGCTGAACCTCCACAAGACCGCTCGGAATGCGGGCATTTTGTCCCACAGCAACGAAATGTCTGCGTTCGTACCCCGAATCCGCGACGACGTCAGCGACGCTGATAGCGACGGAGTCGTCCCCCCGTTTCACGCGCGTGATTCTTCAACAACGTTCGGACATATGCGAGACACAGAATGATTTCATGCCGGGGCTCTTTCAAGTGGTGTGCTCCCCATTGACTGCATCGCTTCGGACCCACTCATATTACCACTTCACAGACCAGACCAGTAAGCCCACCGTTTTCTGGAGCCCAAAGGTGCAAATGAACGTGGCCACTCGACACAAAGGGAGGGCTTCCACTTGGTCATCACGCCTCACAACACAAAGGGCGTATCGGTGTGCGTTCGCGCGGCTTTGTACGCAAAGCATCATACGCCCAGATGACGGCCACCCCACCCCTTCCATTCGTCAGTATAAAAGTCACTGTCCATGCCGCTGCTATCATTTCACCATTCCAATTCCCTCTTATCTCAATACTCCAATCTACTCATCACTTTGCGCCTTACCAATTTGCGCATCGACCATATACATCTAACTTGCATCTACTTCAATGGACTCGGACCCACTCTACACTCCGACCCCGACTCGTTCACCAAGCCCGAGCCCAAACCCAAGTCCCGCACGCACGTCCCTTCAGTTCCGTGCCCCGTCCTCCCTTCCCCACCGCGCTTCAAAGTCCCTTCTCCGCAGCGTTAGTCGCCTCGCGAGTGATGGCAGCGCGCAACTCTACCGCCTCGCTAGCCGCGCGAGCATGCACACCAATGCATCTGATGACCCCGCTGTCAGCTCACAAATGAAGGAGCAGAGCACGCCGCCCGGGAAACGCGCTGGGAAGAACAAACGCGAGGCGAGGGTTTTGCAACGGCCTGGATACTGGAGGGCGAGGGAGCAGGGTCGGAAGGGGGACAGGTGGCGCGCGTTGGGCTGTGAGAATGGGACTCTAGGGGATGACCTGCATGACGACGGAGACGGGAGTAGGTCGGAGAGCTCGTTCGACGAAGAAGTACCTGGAGCGGGTGCAGGCGGTAGCGGGAATGGGAGCGTGCATACGCCTGCTGCCAACTTGCGTGCCGGGATTCAACACCTCGCGCAGCGTACAAAGAGCTCCTTCGCCAGTGTAGCGGAAAGCCTTGCTCCGTATGAGCGGTGGATGGGGAACATCCGAAGGTCGCAGTAGGGACTGCTCTAGTGACCGGGAAGAGCATGATACACCAATCACTATGGACGTTCATCATGGTCGCATGTATTTTGGAAATTGGTGCAATATATATGTGCACTCAGGTATCTCCCGACATCAAACTTGATAGTCTCCCGTAGGCAACCCCTTAGAAGAGTGAAGACAATCATCGTTCACTCTACTAGGCAAACTTGAAGCAATGCCGAATGAGCAAGTGATGCTGCCAGTCGCAGACGTACAAAACCAACATACATATTGTCTTCTAATCTTTAACAGTTTAACTTAACCCCCAAATTTACTGATCTACGAAATAGGCCGGGAGCACATAGGCAAGTTTCTTCCTGTCCGCATCTGACTGCTTTTCCGAACGAGGCATAATGGCAAAGCGCATGGCGCCGACCTCTTCTGTCAATAGGCCGCCATCCAACGCTTCGGCGTGCAGATCTTCGAGGATGGTAGCGGCAACGTGGCGCGAGGTTTCCGCGTTCGTCTGCAATGTCTTGAAAACCTCGGCAGCTGTGACTGCCTCGGAGTGGGGCCGCCAGGAGTCGTAGTCAGTGGCGGTTGCGACAAGGGCATAACTACAAAGGCGTCAGAAAGAGGTTGTCAGCCGAGTGGATGTGACGCACCTGAGCTCAGCCTCTCGTGCGAGTTTAGCCTCAGGCAGGACGCTCATGTTGATCAAATCGCCTCCCCAAGCACGATACATGATACTCTCTGCCCGTGTTGAGAACTGCGGGCCTTCCATACACACGATCGTAGATCCGGTAACAAGCTTGACGCCGCGTCCTTCTTCATCGAGCGCCCTCCTCACGCGGGTCTCCAACCAGGCGACGAGCTTGTTGCTGAAGGGATCGCCAAAGGCGGCGTGCGCAACAACACTCGTGCCCTCAAAAAAGCTGGCAGGACGAACACCTTTTGTGCGGTCGATAATTTGTGTGGGCAGGGCGAACGCGCCGGGCGGGATCTCCTCGCGGAGCGAGCCTACGGCGGAGAATGCGAGAATCGCGCGTACGCCGAGGGACTTGAGTGCGGCGATATTGGCGCGAGCGGGTACAGCAGACGGTGCAATTGTGTGTCCCTGGCCGTGCCGTGCAAGGAAGGCAATGCGCACGCCGGATGGCAAGGCGCTGATCGTGATCGGAGACGAAGGGAATCCCCATGGCTATTGAATGCAGGGGGTTAGTATACTTCGAGTGGAAAGTTGGTAGTCGTGCGGGCACAAACCGTCTCGGGGTTGACGTGTTTCCTGGAGTACAGATTGATTTTAGAACTTGCACGTTAGGGAGTCCATCCAACTCACACAAAGGTCAAGTTATCGAGATGGTACAGACCGCTTCCTCCAATGACGCCCACCAGTACTGAAGTTTCAAAGACAATCAGCAAGTCGTTGCGATGCTCTGAGGAAGATTCCTAGTTCCTTACCGTTTTCGCTGCTATTTTCAGAGGCCATATTCGTGCTGCTGTCGCTGCATATTGTGAGCCAAGGGCTTGATTTTTTCAGTACCAGTTAATCGAACTGACCTGTCGAATTCCGAGACGGCAGTGATTCCAGCTTGTTGGTCCGAAGCAAGTGTCGAGAAACTTGGAGAGTATCGATTTGCAGCGATTTGCGGGCTCTTAATCAGATCCAGGGGCAGGTCTTCCCAATTTGCAGTGCCTCGGAGTTGTTTGAACCATTATACCTTCCTGTTTCGTACATTACGTAATGACGTGACTGCAACGGTGCATAACGGCGCCCGCCGCGGCCCGCCACTCCAATTTTCTCCTCTGACCGCCTTGCACTGGATTTCATTGCAAAGCATAAGTCGGTTTGAGCCAATCCGATGCATTCCGCACCCACGCTCCGGCAATGTTCCGGCTTCAAGGACTTGAGACGTGATCGGGGTTCACCGCTCAACACGCTGGCTCATCAACGTTTCGTCGACACCCGGTTGATCAACGCCGACAGCAAAGGCGGCTGTGTCCAAAGTTTAAGACGATCGCTGAGACGCGTTCGTTTCTACTCATAGGTAAGTACTTCAAAATCAACTCGACTCTTACTGTTTACACGGTGAAATCATTCGAGGCATACTTGCTCGTAGGCATTCACTAAGTTACTTAGCAGGGTACTGCTTTGCAGATCGCAGTAGCGCGTCCGCCGCCGTCGATGGCAACCAATCTATTTAAGCAGCACCACATTGATCGCAGAGCACCTAGGCACAGCGTTAGATCATTGACGATCCCGAGAGACGCTCGACCAGACTCAATATAAGTAAAGAAGCCAGAGCTAAGTACGGTATTGAGGTTTTGGGCAAAGACTTCCCAGTACTGATCGCTCGATCTGTTGTAGGCCACAGCTCCTGCAACTCTGCGTATGTCAGACTATCGCAATGATGAGACCCTGGCGCGTAGCATGTCAGTCGCCCTTCCTCGGACCTTCAAATGCACGTCTTGACTAATATATACGAGTATAGCGTCTTGTATAATTATATGAAATTGGCACCTATCAGTATGTCCCTCCAGCATTCGAATCTACCCTGAGTTACTTACTCTCCACCTCAGCTATACTATATTTCGACATGATCCTAACTTTCGTAGATGAAGTGAATTTCATCTGGAGACGACCGAAGTCGGTTTCTTCCGTGCTATTTCTAATCAACCGCTACCTCTCTGCGGCTTCCAATGCTGCAATTCTTGCATTCACAAATCGAACGTTGTCGACTGAGGTAATTATGTTCAGCTGAACCCATAGCTACATGCCATTGATCAATTTTGCGTATGTTCTCAGAGGTTCGTGGACTGTTGCATCCACTCCGTATGACCCGGAGCTCACACTATACCCATTGACGTAGCTGTAAGACATTCTACACCGCGCAGCAGAATGTTTTGATCCTCACTCAAATATTTGTCGGAGGCGAGTCATTTATAAATTGTTGCCTCATGAGGATTTACTTACCACTGATTTGGCACCTCTCATAGCCCTGATGATCATACGCACATACGCGCTCTACGCTCGTAGTAAGCGTATACTTGTCTCGCTCATCGGGCTCTCTGCAATTTTGATCGCTATCACTGTCGTACGTTCTCTGTTCTTTTAGACACATTTACCGCATCGACCTGACTTGCATATGGGCCTTAGTGGGCGACATCTACTGTCACGGGAGATATCACTATCGTCTCCGGATTTGGAGGTTGTTACGACGTCGATCGAGCGTACTTGTATGCTGCCTCCATTCATATACGTCGAAGCCCTCGCTGACCACTGCGTTTCCCATGCCTCTCAGAGCAGCTCGTGCGTTTTTCTATTCTATTACTATGAGATACATGCGTACTGATCTGCGTGATCGTAGGATTTGCTATCTCATGGGAGGCGTTATTCGCCTTCGACCTGACCATATTTGTGCTCACGGCGTGGAAAACATATGTCAAAGGACGCTCTATACAATACCTTTCCGGGCGAATGTCCTTAACGACGGTGATACTACGAGATGGTGTGTACTCAACATGCTCCAGTGTGGGCTTTGCAACTAATGCGGCTCTCCTTAGGTGCTGCCTACTTCGCGTAAATATGCCGGTCACTCGTATCTACCTAACGCTGATGTGTCTCTGCCAGTGTCATGGTCCTGGTCAACTTCGCAAACATGCTAACCTACTATGTGCGTACTTCTCGCCGGCGAAAACGTATACCTTACTGACACTCGAAAATCCACAGCTGAACTCCGTGAATTCTACCCACCATTTCTCCGTCCAACGTTGGCTAACCACTCTCCACTGAAGACTTCAGATGTTAGGGGTTTACTATCGACGTTCGTCAGCTGGTAAGCAAGTTACGCAGCGCCCGTTTCGCCCAGCAAGCTCACACATACTCTACTAGCTTGGCCGTAACCATGGTCTCGCGGCTCATGCTTAATCTGCACAAGAGTGCGCACAATGGAATTTTTTCCAACAACACTACGGAAACCGTCTTCACAACCGCCATCTCCGACTACTCCGTCCGCATGCCGGTGATCCAGGACCGCCAAAGGACTACTGGTCACACTGGGATCAGCGTAACGACCCCAACCCGCCGTACGAGAGACGGGTTCTCTCCAGCTAGTGTACAAGAGTTTCAAGTCGACTTACCGGAGCGTGCGCGATGGAAATCGCGTCCCAGTGTAGACTATGCATAACACTATTCTGGATAATTTATCGCATTGCTAGAGTCATCATACTGTACTTGGTTCGGTGATGATACTAAATACACTAGGAAGTATCCTATATCGCGGCGGGCTCTCCGTAAGTCTGCAACTCGTACGGCGGGATATAATTGATCTCTCCTGTGCGAGAGGCGCCTGCGGCGGACGAAATGAAGTACGGAATGGCATTGTTCCGGACGCGGCAGATGCTTGTAGGTCGGAATTGTGCAGGATGCCACTATGCGCAGTCTTGTGTAAGTTGAGCACAAGCCGCGATATCAGCGTCACCGACAAGCTTACCACCACAGTTTACAAATGAGCATCATGCATTCCAACCCACCAGCGGCGGATATGACGTACCAGTTTGAGAATGCTGTCAGAACCCCCCGTAGCAGAATACTCTGCACAAATGTCATTTGTCAGAACGAACTTGACCACGCGACGTAGGGGTTGTATCTACATTTGCTAGCTGTTACGAGAGCATTGGTATGTTTTTTTCAGAAGAAGATAGGGAACGACTCACGTAGTAGGTGAGGATGTTGGCAAGATTTGTAAGAGCCATGACGCTATGGATATATCGATGTCTCTCAATTGTGTCGCCGTCACTCGAACGTCTGGACTTACGCGTAGTAAACGGCCCCTTGTAGCGGTTGATATTCCTCAGTGCTGGTCTCCACTGTCAATGAATCCAATTGTACTCACCATCCCGGAACATCAGTGCAGTGACGGTCATATTGCCTTGCAACTGGTGCGCGAATCGTCCCCGGTATGTTTTCAAGCAAGTGAGAGTAAAGACCGTGGAGTCGAAAATGAACATCATCCACCACGAGACGGTAACATCTACAAAAAGACGTCAGCTCAAAAATCAGACGAAATGACGACATGCGACGCACCCAGTACCCTGCATAACCGACCTGCACGTAAGGATATCTTACACGTTCCGAACATATGCATAGACGGCTTGGCTTACACGGTCATCGGATCAGCTTTTGAGGAGGCAAGTGAGATTGCGGACCACTTAGGACAACGCGTCACCATAAGTACTCTTTAATTCCAATCAGCAACGAGAAAAACTTACAATTGCGACTGCAAAGAAAACTAAAGCGAGACAGACTAGCAAAGCTAGTATCCTCGAGTTGCGACCGTAAAGCGCATATGTTCGCATCGTGAGAAGTACTGCGAGCCGCGTTGGCATCAGCTCGATTCTTACGCGGAATTAATTGCACGTACATATCACGATTACCTGTGCCAAGAGCACGAGGACTTCACGTAGTTTGTTGCACTGACTTGGAGTGTCGAGGTTACAGCTACAGCAAAATGCCATGGTTCAGCGCGATATCTAAGGAATATCCCAGCAGGAATTACGAACTCCTGAAGAGACAGATAGTTAACTTGAAAAGGAATTCCGGGAGAGAAAAGCACACACCTCGTTCAGATGCGCGTGCCATATGGTGGTGACCACTGTCCCAGAGGACAGTAGGTAGCGGTTCAACATGAATGCCACCGCAGAGAATGACTTTGGTCGTTTCCAAATGAAGTTCACTTCATCGGCAAGTGTGATCAACATGTCGAAGTATAAAATACCTAATAATAATCAGCAGGAAGACGCAGAATGAACGTGACGCCACGTACTCGAAGCTGCCACATCGACATAATTGTATATTAAGCTGGTGCGTATAAATCATCAACAAGTGCTAACGTTGTCCAACACAATGTATAAACGTACGTATCGCGTGCCTGGGAGGCCGCAGATTCCATTAGACTGTAGATGGGGAGGATGGGAAGGTCCCTGCGTGCTGCGCTGACACAAACGAGACATCCAAAAGTGCTTTATCGTGTACCGGGATCGGCTTTTGGGAGGGCTTTGCATTAATCAATGAAGCGCCGAGGTTTGATATCAGCAAGGAGGGGCTGACCGAAGCAGCGGTGTTTGGGTCGAGATATCTCAATGAACGACCTGTGCTGCGAGATTTGGAAGCATAGAGTGTGTCCTCCCAAGCCCTAATTTTGTACAAGCACGCGGGAAATGTGCTCCTCGAGGAAGCTGACATTGACAAGTCTTGGGAAAGGCGTTCTGATATCCGCGTTTTCTCCATGCCGAGGTCGAAGGCGAGGAGCTCATACGCCTTCGTTGTACAAAACTTGTGGAGAGACCACCGGGGTTCACAGATGGCTGAGATCGCACCGCGACTTCTGTGTAGGGATTGTGAGACGATGGCCGCTGGACACTTGCCTGACAATCCATTGACCTGGACTCTGATGATCGTCGCCGGCCGGCCTAGTAGCCTTTTGGGGAGTATCAGTAGCACACACATGCTATCACTGGAGACAATGTGGTGAGTAAACAAGGATGCCGGACTAGTATGCACTTAGCGCAGACCAGTTTGCATCGTGCACGTCGCGGGCGATTCCTTGGGTATGCGTGATTCGGAAAGGCACTCGACTTTGAATTTAGCACGGTGCGGATTGGCTAGGGTTTGCGTTGACTGAATATAGCTGATTATTGAATATTTCAATGGTGCATCAACGACGTTACAGTTGAACGTCCGAGTTCGAGACGCAATGCTCGTCGCGTCGACGGCTGGTGGGAGACTCGAAGAACTTGCCGAACTCCGATTCCGTGGCGCCCTCGCTGTTCACACCGACGAGGTCAATTGCTGCTTGTCTCCAACTCCAATGCCTTTGTCAGTCTAATCGGCGTTGCTGTTTCTTTATCTAGCTTGGGACTTGCATGCGCACGCTTCGTCGGAACCATCGACAATATAAAGACTCGAGTCCTACTACACAGATCCCGACTGGGCCATCGCCATGCATGCGCGCAGCATTCCCTCTCTGCCAGTGGAAATCTGGGAGCAAGTTTTTACGCGAACGCTGGGATACGAGGATCGTGCCAGTGTCATGTGCGTAAACAGGTACTTTCACTCCATCGCGGGGCGAATCTTGTATCACTCCATCGCGGGCCTATCGACCCCCAAGCTCATCGCCTTCATGCGAACTATCTGTGGAAACCAGAACCTGGCTGCCCTCGTGCGTACGCTAGATATTCAGTGGTACCAGTCAGTCCCGACGCGGAATTTTTACACCCTGGTTAATCGCGGCCTGTGTTATATGACCGCGCTCACCGACCTCACAATAATGTGCTCCCCCGTGGACGAGGACTCTACGAACTCCGTACCTACTTGGTTCTTCCACGGGTGCACTTTTAGGCTGCAGCGATTCGTAACCTTCATTCTTTGCAACCACACGTTGGCGGACTTCCTCAACAAACAACCATCCATCACGCACCTCTCTCTCTTTGGATACAGCCCGCCGTCTGCCGACGAGTTTCCGTTGTCAGATTCTGCCCTTCCACTCCTGACCTCGCTCCGCGCGTCTTATGTGGAACCATCGTTCGTCTTCACGCTCATACATGGGCGACCCGTCGAGCACGTTGTTCTGCCGCCCTTCTATGAATTAAGCACCCTCAGTTGCCTCGCGTTATCCACGCGACGCATCACGTCGCTTACAGCCCCGTATGTGTTCGCTGACGATCATTTTCTGTTTGCGGCGATTGCACGTTATGCGCCACACTTGGAAACGCTGAACGCCGTCAAGATAGCGGGGTCGTACAACGTGGTCAGCTCTACTTCAGACCCCCCGCCTGACGATCTTAACTGACGCGGCGATGTCTCCTTTGCTGGTAGGAGACCTTGTGTAGCATAGCTCCAATCCTTCGCTCATTCAAGAGCTTGACCCTCATCACCGTCACGTCCCAAAGGCCGAAGATTAGGAAAAAACAGAGAAAAGAGATCGCAAGTCTGTGGCACAAATCCTGTCCGACGCTTATCGCCGTGCTTGTCCAAACCGTGGCTCGGTCCTATGGCTGAACGGGAGCGCTGTCATCCTTGTGCGTATACGAAGACTTGACCGAACTGGGGAGCCCGCAGGGGCTTGAAGCGAATGCAGTGCGTACTTCCAGCTTTATCTATCAGGAGTCTATTGATGAGCGTCCTCTGCCTAGATTATACTACTCGAGACTGTATGTCTAGGGCAAATGTAGAGGAAACTGTGCATATACAATGACATGTTTTCTTCAACAAGTCATTAGGTTTGCTCTTCTCGGCTGTCTCTCCGGCACCTTCGACTCCGCGCCCGTACAGGTTCGTATTTGGTGTGCTTTGTAACTCTCACGTTATTGTCTCTGCAATCCGGTGAGTATGTGCAATACCCGACCGTCCAGTTGGGACTGCATCTAGGTATTGACAGTGTTCTTACAGAGAAGTGCACAGCGTCCTGTGGGTCAGGAGCGCTTGTCGATGATCAGCCCGAGCGGCCTTTGTCGTTGACCGCCATTCTCGGGTAAAGCTCATCAGTCACCACGGCCTCGAGAAACTCCCGGAGATTGAGAGGAACTGATAACCGTGTGTACGTCACCATGCCTATCTTGCTGTTCTGCGGCCGACTTGCATTCCACGATTACCCTACAGTGTAGTGTTATGCGCAGCTTTCGTGGTCGTGTCAATCAAGATGCATACGTGCCCGACATGTGCTCACTACTATAGTACTGCTTGTACTACCTTGAGTTCCTGTCCTTGGCTGTCGGCGTCAACGTGAGCATGTTCTATAGACACAGCCCTCGAGTACGTCTGTCTGACTCTTTGTCCGATCTTGTTCGTAGGCGTATCAACACAGCGGCTGGACCGACCGGCGTATTGCAAATGTCGACGGGGCCAATCCTTTAGAGGTAAAACATATTCCAGTTGCCTTCGTGAGCGCTTCTCCGGCCTATATAACATGCTGACGATGTTGTCTAGGATCTGATCTCTTATTAGCTCGCACCCACTTTAAAGTACCAGCGGGGGAGGAGCCATGTACTCGCATGACGACGTCGCACACACTGCGTGAGCACGCCCTTCGCCGATCGTCCAGCTACACGTTCTCACTAGCTTTCGTCGTACTTCAGCGAGCTCAACAATTACCTCGATATAATGGCTATCAGTGCGTCTATGTCTCGCGTGTCGCTTCGTTACCATTGTTAAAAGTACTCCTTCCCTACGTATTTCAGCCTTTCTATATTTCGACGTCGCGCTCACTTTCGCCGATGAAGTAGAACTGATATGGAGGCGCCCAAAATCCTTGTCGTCCACGATCTTCTTCGTGAATCGATACATCTTGTCTGCAGCAAATGCCGTCGCCATTGGATTAGCTATACAGGCCTGGTTCGAAGGGGTATGCTTGTCTCGTTAGCTTCAACCTCTGCTCAGCCTAGTTAACTTGGGTCTCCAATGCTGTCAGAGGTCTGTACCCAGTCCGCTCGGGATAACCAAGTGACTCATAAACCAGTTCTGGCCGTAGCTTCTGCGAAAAGGGAGACATGATTCGCGAGAACTTCCTCATCGGGACTGTGGTACTGACACATTTAATTGTTTCATGTCAGCAGTATGCCATCTCAATTCACCCTGTACTAAATGTCTTCCCAGCTGTTCTCATTCTGCGCACGTACGCGCTGTACGGACGTGGTCGAAAAGTGACAGCTGCGCTTGGCGTTATGGGCGTTATTTTGATTGCAAGCGAAGCTGTGAGTCTCTCCCTCTTCGGCGTCGCTGTCTTTTGCTTAGTATGCGCTCGAAGTGGTCCATACTTCCTATGATAGGGCACACCGCGGGGTATTTTTCTGGAGCATGCTACGATCATATCAGGCGACAAGACGTGTACGACATTCCATTTTATCACTTCCAATGAAGTCCTCGTCTAATTTCCTGTCGAAAAATATAGGATCATCCGTGCGTCCCGTCTGTATGCCATTCCCACTGTGATGCGCATGCTTACAGCATCGTGTAGACTCTGCTGTGCGATGGGACGTGCTGTTTTTATTCGACCTTGCCATATTTGCCCTGACAATCTACAAAACGTACGAAATTGAAAAAGGCGACTTGCGAGCGCTTTCGGGACGGATGCCTATCGGAACTCTGATGCTCCGTGACGGTGTGTATAGTTCCGGCCAGGTGTTCTCTGACACATTACTGAACGTTGCCGTCCATTTTACAGGTGCAATTTACTTTGCGTGAGCGATGCAAATCTTTTCGATATAGCTGGTGCGCTGATGCCTAATAGGGTGATGGCCGCTGCGAACTTGGCGAATATCCTCACATTCTATGTGCGTCATTCCTCCTCGGCCTGAAATATACGCTGAATCTGATCACGCCGCTCTTTTCAGATAGAACATGTACGTGATTATGTCCTTGCCAGTCCCAAAGCCAGTCTAACCTTTCGATTCATGCAGGCAAAATCTTCGAGGGGCATACTGTGTGCCTTTGCCAACTGGTCAGCCGTTCTGTCATAGCATTGGGCAAATTCGGGACTCACGCGATGGACATCCATACAGTCTTTCAGTAGCCCTGATGTCTCGGCTTATGCTCAACATTCACGAGGTCGGCGTAGCCTCTAGCGCAGAGTCAGACACGTTGATGTCCAACACCATCAGTCGTCGCTTGCACAATCATACTCACAGCACATCCGTGGCGCCCATGACGGTGAACTGCGTGACTCTCGGGTTTGATGCGTCTGCGCATATCTGATACGTCGTGGCGGCTATTGGAGCATATCGTATGTCCCGTATTGCCTTCTCGACATCTCTCAAAGGGTGTAATTAATGCTTTTCCCTGCTTTCATATCAATCTTGATACAATCCTAGGATCGGCACTCCCTGACCTGGCAGGAGATATTCGCACGAAGTTCGGAGCCAACATGATTTGATCGTCCTGGAACTTGCAGCAAGCGCTACACACTCGCTGAACAAGATATATATTTGCTGTATGGGGCTTTTTGCAAAAAGGCACGTTACGGTTGATACAAGGTTCCACAAGACAGTATTGCAGCTTCGAATCAAGACCTACCCGCTGCGGGAAGTACCGCCTTTTCTCCATGATGCTATGTCACGCTTTAGGATGATCAGCTTTTTGTCAGTCTTCCGGGCTCCTTTCGACGAGCCACGCCAAGCAAGGCCACCACCGACCAATCCACATATATGCGCTACCGGCTCCCCGTGGTAAATGGTGCATGCCTTCGTCCGAAATTCATAGGCAAGCAGGCGCCTGTTCCATCAAGTGGCAGTGTGTGTGGGATAAGGTTATAATTACACTTCAAGAGCATCTTCCTCTTGTGATCCTGTCTAATGGCGCTCGGACTGCTGCAGGAACATATAAGGGCTCTCATATCCTTGTAGAGGTCAGTTTCGTGGCCTTCTGTATTCTGTCTGAACACCCTCGACCAGTATCCGAGTCACGCGTTCCATGCAGGACGATACACCGATCTCCTTAGCGCGAAGCGCGTGAGTGTTCTCCCCCACACTGCTCATATACTGTATCCTGCCCAAGCTGACTACCAAGTCATATTCTGCCCCCTCCAGTGTTCTGTACAATTATGCGGGAGCAACGTCCTTGAGTAAGCGTGACGCTGTGCTTCGTGTCATAGAATCCCCGCAGTCTGTACTGAATATGTTCAATCCCGTAGCTGTTCTCTTTTTTGACATGGCCCTCACATTTTCTACGGAGGTGGACTACATATGGAGGAAACCCTTGTCGACGTCATCTGTGGTGTTCTTCTTGAATCGGTACATCTCGGCATTTGCAAATCTTGTATATGGCGCACTGCTGACGCAAAAGATGTCTGAGAAGGCAAGTGCAATCACCTCGAGACTGTTGGCAACTCATTTATCAGACCTTTGCTTTTCTCTTTCATGTAGAGGTCTGTTACTCTTGGTGGTCATGAATGAATCTTTCTCACAGCGGAGCATCAATGTGCAGCTGCCAAAACATCCATATCTTCCAGCAGGTCTATTTTTTCGTCTCACAAATCCTCGTGGTGTGTGAGTGCTTATATTTTGACTCGCGATTCCCGCCATTAGCTACTCACTGCTAGCTGCATGTCAACTTGGCAGTGGTTCTGTGCATGCGGATATACGCGCTGTACGGTTGTACCCGTAAAGTGGCCGCGCTGCTGGTATGTGTGGTGATTATAGCCACTGGACTCTGTACTGTAAGTTCTCAATCTTTGTCCTACAAATACCCTACAGATGATGTACACAGTGGTCAGTCGTTGCAACCGAGGGTGCTCATACAGTGTATTTCTTTGGGGGGTGCCGTGATCCTTACAGCACGATGGATGCGTACGTACTTAGTCGCTATCTCATCCCTAATCTCGCACTTTCATCAAGTACTAATGAATATGTCTCTCCCAACCCGAAGGCCGAAGGCAATGTGTTCGTGGTGTTCCCGTGTTCAGATATGATATCAGTACTCACAAACTCTCAGATGCCGCGTTGCCCTGGGAGGCCATGTTTGTCGTCGAATCGGTGATATTCTTCTTGACTGCTCGAAAATCCCCAAATTTTGGTCGGGAACTACGGCCTATTAGTGGTCGAATGTCACTCACCGCGGTTATGCTTCGTGATGGTGTGTATCCGTGGCATTTTCGATCCGAATTGTCGAACTTATTTTGCTGTACAAGGTTCCGCGTACTTCGCGTAAGCTGTGTTTTGTCTATGTCCAATATTTGGATGCGCTTTTCAATTTCGATTTCTTTAAATTTGCAGAGCGATGGCCTCCGTGACTCTTGCGCAAATCCTCACAGTCTACGTATGTCGCAAATACCTATGCATCATGAAATTTGCTCATGCACCGACAGCTTGCACCCGTACGCGTTGTGCTTTCCTATGTACGCTCTAGCTTACCATTTATATGCTATGCCCCAAAGAGTGCGATGACTGGTTTTCTATCCACATTTTCCAACTGGTGGGTGTTTTCCCCGTTGATTTTCCACACCCGTCTAATTGCGCGGCGGCTTTTAATTCGTACAAATTTTTGGTAGTCTGGCAGTCACATTAATTTCCCGACTCATGCTCAACCTCCACGAGACCGCACACGCAGGCTTACTCACCACGAACGTGCCAAGTACCGGCACTACCAACCACACGCCCGTCCAATTTCCGGAATCATCACTTGCACTTGTACAACTGAATTTCTAGTAGGCCCGTGCCCGCTATCTCTACATATTGCAGCTTCAAGTTCAAGCACTTTGCTTGTACTTATACAACCATGCTACATACTTATCATCCAGATTTCGATTTATCTTGCCCTCCGGTGCCTTCCAGGACTATAATTACGGTCGTGGATCCAAATCTCAGTACTTCAAGCTTACTAGATTCGCTCCCGATACATCTCCGAAGGCCTTATGGTCTACCACTCTTTCCTCGACGTCGATCATGTCTTCTTGAAACACCGCTTGTGATCTATTCCTGGTGCTATCCAAGCTGCGAGCATTGGTCTAAAACTCACCGTCACTGCCCGTCCAATGGTTTCGCCGTAGCAGGTCATGTCAAGGCCTGAAACGTATCGCTGGCTGAGACCGGGGTCCGGCACGCTTTCATTCAGCAGCGGAGGCAAAATTGTGTTCCAGTGACTAGGGTATATGAATGTTTATTTACGGTGCGAAGGTCACGTCTCCTCCGCTATCGTCGCATACTGACATAACCACATTCAAGTGTGTGTGTAGGACGCAAGCTTGATATACATCTTTCGGTCGTAGATCGTGCAGATTATGGGACTATCAGTGAGAGCCGCCCTCTAGCAAAGACCAGTCCCGGAGAGCACGCAGGAAGAGCTTATCTACCTATCGAAAGCCTTCTGAAAATACCTATCCGCACCTCACAATAAAGCGCTTTAGCGTATCGCGCGTCCAAGCGCTGAGCACGGCTCTTTTTCACTCGTCCCCTCTGCGGCTCGGCCGCCTACAGGAACCAAGATATGGCGGATTCTGGAGACAGTGAAACCCTTGCGAGTAGCATGTCAGTAGTCATTCCTCCTTGCATCGAACGCGCACTTTGAACTAAACGTTTAACATTGTCGGGTCTAGTGTCTTGTATAACCGTATGAAAGTAGCACCTATTAGTGCGTCCTGTTGCATTGGACTTCTTGAGCCACATCCTTTACTTACGGTGCACCGCAGCGATATTATATTTCGATATGATCCTCACCTTCGGAGACGAAGTGAATTTCATCTGGAGACGACCGAAGTCGGCGTCCTCCATTTTGTTTCTCGTCAACCGCTACCTATCCGTGGCTTCCAACGCCGCAATCCTTGCGTTTACAAATCGGTCGTTATCGACAGAGGTACAGTTGCGTCTAGCCGAGTCCGCGTTCGCTGTTATTGATTAAGTCGGCACACGTTATTAGAGGTTCGTAAATCACTCTTTGCACCGCACCCTCTTCCGTGCTTATGTTGGGTTTGATACTAAGCTGCAAGACGTTCTACAATGCTCAACAGGATGTCCTTATTGCCACACAGATATTTGTCGGAAGTGAGTCCATGTATTGTCTCGGGGATTCATTGGGCACTTAGCGACCTCTACAGCCCTCATGATTATACGCACATACGCGCTCTACGCTCGCAGTAAGCGGATACTCGTTTTCCTCATCGGAATGTCTATGATACTGATCGGTGCTACTGTCGTGCGTTCTATTCGAGTGACTGTCACGGGCGCTTCGTCCTCACCTTGCTTACGCTCTACAGTGGGCAACATCGACTGTCACCGGGGATATCACTATCGTCTCGGGGTTTGGAGGGTGTTACGATGTTGACCGAGCGTATCTGTATGTGTTCGTTAGACGTATGCACTATCAAGGACACCACTGACGCGTATTATCTTTCCCTCCACAGAGCAGTCCGTACGGTCTTCCTCTATTCCACGACAGTAAGACATTGTGTACTGACATGAGTCGCCGAAGGGTTTGCCATATCATGGGAGGCGTTATTTGTCTTCGACCTGACAATATTCGTGCTTACCGCATGGAGGACGTACGCTAAAGGGCGTGCCGTTCACTACCTTTCAGGTGGAATAACGCTGACCGCGGTCATTCTACGAGATGGTGCGCCAATTCGGAATGCTCACCTGTTCATTCCTGCAACTGACGATCCGACTGTCCAAGGTGCTGCCTATTTCGCGTAAATATGCCGCTGATCGAAACCCCAGACCGTTATTTACGCGTTTCTACCAGCGTGATGGTCCTGATCAACCTTGCCAACATGCTGACTTACTATGTGCGTGCATTTGATTGACGACGAAGGAGTTTTCTGCTGACACAGTCCACAGCTAAGCTCTGTGAATTGCACCCTATACTTCCCACCTTAACGCGTGCTGACGAACGTCCGCAAAAGGCTTCGGAAGTCAGAGGTTTGCTCTCGACGTTCGTCAGCTGGTAAGCCACACCCGCGACATACATAGTGCCCGTAGATTAACGCGCCATTCCTACTAGCCTCGCTGTGACCATGGTCTCGCGGCTCATGCTCAACCTGCACAAGACCGCGCAAACGGGGATCCTCTCGAATAGCACAGCAGATACGGTCTTCACGACGTCGGGGTCCAACCCCTCCGCCCGCATGCCGATGCGCTGGAATCGACATAGCGAGGGGACGGGCGTAGCGATCTCGGCCACTCGTTTGGGAGACGGGCCCTCGCCGATCACTTTGCACGAGTTTCCGCCGATAGATAGTTCAGAGCGGGAACGGTGGGAATGATATCAAATATCGGACGTCTCTAGTATTTTCTATGAGTGGTCCAACTTGCTGCATGCCGACCCAGTACATATACGTCTGCGGCCGATCCAGCGAATTTGATGTGCTTTACAACCTCGTCATCCGTCAGTGACTCACTCGTAACAGACCTTGCTTCCGTACTGCATCGCGCCGAGGTCAATATGTGATACCTCGCAGCGCGTCGAGCCCGACACTGATACTAGTATACTACGTACTAGGCAGAGGCATACAGAAAAGTCGGCCCTATCAATTCGCTCAACATCAGTATGCCTATGGTCTTGCAGCTTCTGAACTTCGACCCGGCCCTGCACGTACGCACACTGGATGTGACGCTAGTTCGAGACGGCGAATACGGACGGTACCGGTGCTCTGCTTTGCGACGTCGACCATGCGATTTCGCACATCGATAGACAACATGCCGACCTTTTACAGTGCGTCTTCCTCTCGGTATGTATCTCTAGACAGATTGACATCCTAGCACACAGGGCTCGTACAAGCGATCGAGAAGCTACAAACGAAATGTGTTTTCACGTTCAGCAAAACGGAAATGACCGTTACTTGCAACAACGAGGCGAACGAGGGTGGAATACAGGCCTGGTCGTAAGCAGGCGTCCCAACACGTCCTGCGATACCCCCGTCGCTCACTACACTGTTTAAGAACCATCAAGGTACCCTCGCTTTTCACGTCCTACCGCATCGAGTCCAAAGCGGACAATACAATCACCGTACTCCTCTCGCCCGGAGCCCTCCTCGCCGCCCTGCGCGTCACTGCGCCCTCGTCCGCTGCGGAAGACGTTGAAATGAAGCTCGTGAAAAAGAACAACTCCGCGGCCCTCAACTTCGAGGTCGGCGGGATGACGCGCACCGGGTACCGCGTGCGCGCGAGCTACGATGTGCGCGTCGATGTCTTGATGCCAGAGGACGCCGACCCGCTGACCGAGCCGCAGTATCCTGTACCCAATGTGCGTCTCTCCCCATCCCCTCGTCACACCGTCTCGTGTGCATTACATGTCTTGCGCAGATCTACATCGCGCTCCCGCCTCTCCAGAAATTGCGTGCGATCGTGGAACGCATGCGCCTGCTCTCGGACGACCTGCTCGTGCACGCAAACGGTGCGGGCCGGCTCGTACTAAGCATCAGCACCGAGAGCGTCGTGCTCGACACGACCCTGACGGACTGTGCCACTCCCCAGAAGGGTGCGTCATTACTCTTGGTTGCGATATATATCGATGTAAGGTACTTACCCGGATGTCGACGGGACTTTCACTAGCGCGCGATGAAGATGCCGCTGGCGACCCGGAAGAAGTCAAGGCACTTGATAGCGTGCGCGTCTCCCTCCGTGGTCTCCTCAATGTGCTCAACAGCCACGTCGTGCCAACTGCCATTACGGCCTGTGCGTATCGTGCCCCCTCCTGTCGATGTGTCCGCGTGCTGACGAGCGTGCTGCAGGCATATGCGATAACCAATGCGTGTTGCTCTACGTGTACCTTGGCGACGTGGCGGACGCGTGCGTGACGCTGACGTTCTGCATACCTGCCTCTTCTAGCTTAGTCCAATAAACCCTGCGTCCGTGCGGAGGTCCGAGCGAGAGGATATAAAGGCTTTCAAGGGGTCAGGCATGCAGAGGTATCCGTAGACGTGCGCTGCTACTGTGGCCGTCGTAGCGTGGGCTAGCTAACTTCTATGGAGAGATGGGCGGCGTTGCGGCGACTCTGCATGAGGTTGCAGGGCTCAAATCCGCATCCACAGCATACAATTGCAAAACGCAACCTTGACGGGCGCTCGAGCTCAACCTTTCACCCTCATCCGTCTTCTCCTTGGTGCAGGAGATCGAGTTTGCTGGGAGAGCAAGTCTCCAGAGAACCGGCGAATTCCGGGCGCTAATGGACCCTTGAACAAACAGTCCCCCGCGATCTCGGCGCCAATTCCCATCAAAGCCGGCCACCTGGCACCTGGCAGGCTTCCCGCCGCTACTCAACGCCAGTGGCACTCCCGCTCGCCATTTTTCGCGGCACGACCTTTCCCGCGATGTAGAAGTCCTGTAGAAACATATACTCGACCTTTTATTGTAATTTTTTTATCGTCGAACGAGTGCGCTTGACATTCGTGGCGCCGACACTCAAAGTTTTGTTTTTACATAATCATTTTTGGTGTGCGCCGCCGTCGCTGCGCTCCTCAGGCCTCAGTACACAGTTTGCACTTCAATCTAATATATTAAGCAGGTGACATGATGCCAGGATGACCGTCTTAAAGCACCTTGACTTCACGACGAAACACGGCCATCCTGGTAGTACTAGACATCTTGCTAGCAAGCAGTTCAGTGGCTTGCCTTAAAAATTGACGAAAAATCGCGCCCAAAACGGAGACGAACTATGATAGGCTTCCTCCCTGCGTATGCCTGTCCACCTCTGCTCAAGGGACACCCTTATAGCTGAAAATCCACTTTGTATATTCGAGCGGAATGTTAGCGGCGGCGCAGGGGACAGAAATTACGTCAACCGCGAAATTCCCGAACCGCTGCCGAGCGTTGCCGAGCGTTGCCGAACTCGCCGAGAGCATTGTTTGGTTTGATCTTGATTTGATCTCGGCGTCAATTCTCCAGAGCATGCTCTGGAGACTTGCTCTCCCAACAAACTCGATGCCCTCCCTTGGTGGGCCACCCCGCTCTAGTTTTTATTTAGACGTGTATGGCTACGCCACTGCCCTTTTACTTCTCTCAATCTACGTAAGACTTGTACAGCGCATATCGTCGCACTTGCATGTCTTGGACATCGTGTCCAATAATTATAACTCGATCCAGTGGTTGCTTCAGCACAACAAGTTTCAGCAGCGCCTGGCACGACTCGTTCAAGCGCGCGACGCATGTTCTTGAGAGGATGCATCTCTTGTGGCGCGCCCGCCGTCCCAGCTCCTGGGGACGGGAACATTGTGACCTCACCGCGTCAGGACCATAGACACGAAACCGAGTGAATTCAATTCGGGCGCAGCGGGACAAGAACAAGTACAAGCGTACAAGCAGCAACACTGGGTCTTCGGCTCAGTACCGATTGAGGGGGCTCGACATCTGGCAAAACGAATCAGCAACGGGGCGACGAGAGTTAGTTTGGGTAGCACCTAATGAGCGATTAACTCTTGATTATGTAGGCTCCAGTCCATCCCCTTCCCTGAAGGCCGCCAGGGGGGCTGCCGCGCCCCTCCCAGCTCACGGGTGCTTCAGCATCACCATGAGAGGTCAGCACCAAGATCGCCGAGCTGTTGGCAATAGACAGCGTGAACGTCCCAGGCCCGTGCGGCACCTGAATCGGCCGTCCAAAGACGGTGAACTCGCCCTGCGCCCCCGGCACGGCATCGTAGGCGCGGCCTTCTAGCTGCGAGCCTATGGACCACAGCAGCGTCTCGTCTTCGATGTGGATGTAGAGCTCTTGATCGCTGTCGGGGCGGCCTGCGCAGAGGGGGCGTTGTGTGAGTCTCCGATACGCATGTTGGCGACGAGGATGGAGGGAAGGCCCTTACGCGCAGACATTTTGTTGGATGATAGAGTGGTAAGATGGAGTAGTTTTTTCCTGCTACGGGGAATCAAAAAGAGGACAACAAGGGGAGAAAGATGAAGGGCGTACAAATTTTCTGGAGTGTAGGCGTAACCTGGGGGTCTTGGGGCTTTGCATCTGCCCTTTTATATCGCAGTGAAATTCATATTTTGGGGGGCCGCAGTTCGATCAGAAATTGAGAGGACGAGCCCACAAACAAGCTTGTGGTGCCACCCAAAGATCGACGCTCCTTGTGCCGGTTCTATTCTCGCCCCCACTGAATGGATGACTGTACAATCGGCCCACTAGCTCACGCTACGATGAGGAGGAAGTGGTGAATCCACCAGAGGAACATCGCGACGGTCCTGGGTATTGAAACTCCTGAAGCGACCATAGCTTCTGGGTCCCTCGGGTAGTGCATAGTGACCGATCCTAACCACGATACGAAGCACTATAAACAAACTTGTCATTGTTGATTGCATACTCAATCTGCTGCACTGAAATTCGAGACGCACAGCAAAGACTGCCACTCCTAGCCGACATATGCGCGGTGTAGCAAGTGCTGGAAGTAGCATGTCCTCAGCTGAACGCCTCGGTGCATTTGGTCGAGCTGGCAGTCCGTCGATAAGCTACATGATCATGCGACGGGAGATGAGTGGTACGATTTCGGTGTCGTGAACACTAGACTCACCAAACTTCACATCGGCTTGGAATTCCACGAGACCATGTTCCGATACTACACTCGTCCTGGGCACAAGCAGGCATGCTGACTAGGTCTGAGGTGTACTTTCTATAGACCACACCCCTGCCGTTTACGCCAAAGGTACAGCGTGTCTGTGCGGCAGAGCTCGCGGCGCAGACGGCGTACGGGTTTCATGCAACGGCAAGATAGAATCGACGCCAGAGTACATGCCTCATGGGGGTGCAGGTGGTGCGCGACGGAAGACGAGCACGGCTGGCCTGTTGGTGTTTTGGAGACCAGATATACAAAGACCGACCGACATGCTTTCCAGGTGGGAATTCCCAGACATGAGCGCACGGGAGATGCGAAGATTGAGCACAAAAGCAGCCTGGAAATACACGGTGTGGAAAGCTTGTGGGGAAACGAGGAGAGAGGATAAGAATCCAGAAGAATTCGTGTTGCCCGACTTGGAAGATCCGATGAACATGCGACAGCCATTGTGCATAAGTTGCGGAGAAGCTAAGCGACCCTGCTCGGACAGCAGAACTTGGGCAATCTACTTGTCTAAGGCAGGCGTGCATCCGAGTCATCACGGACGACCAATACATTAGGAAAATCGACTGCCATCCTTCTTCTGAAATTTATGTCAGAATATGGGAGACTACCAAGGAGGTGCGTGGCGAGTCCACTTCTTCTCATTGTTTGCGATATCGCGTCGGCGAGCGCAGAGAAGGAGATCGACAGTACATGGGCGGCAGTAGGCTGATTTGGCAAGAGGTCAGTCGGAGACACAGTGCCAAGCGCGACCTTGCGAGAGCAGCAGCGCGCGACGTCGACCTTGGAAATGCCGACGTGTCCGTGGTTTTAGAGTACCTGCCTATATCTGAGTCATTAATACCAGTAGCAGCCTACTTGCCTGAATCCTGAGTCGTGCGTGGTGGGTTGTTCGATTTGACTGGTAACGTTTCTGAGAGACGCAGAGGGTGCAATTTCAATTTTCGGACACGAGCAATGCAGTTTTGGCGTGCGATGCGATGCGATTTCGGGGATGATTGGCTCGGTGAGACCTGGCGGGGGAGGGTGTCGTCAGTATCGAGTGATCAGCACGTCAAGACCACAAACACGAAATCGCGTTGATTGACGTTGGGCACAGCGGGACAGGATACAAGTATAGGCACACAGACAGTAACATTTGGATCTTCAACTCCATGCCAATTGACGGAGCACGACATCTGGCAAAATAAATCAGCGAAGACCCAACGAAATCCAGTGTCGAAGGTACCTAAGCACCTAGCCATTGACTGTGTAATTCCCAAGGAACGATCCGCCGGCCCGAATAGCGCTCGGGAGGGTGCCCCTCCCTTGCCATGTCACCGGCGGATCACCTACGCCGCGAGGGTTCATCGACAAGGCCACTGAGTTTTCGGTGACATACAGCCTGAACACCCCAGGGGAGCGCGGGGCTCGGATTGGCCGCCCAACGAGGGTCGACTCTTCCTGCGACCCCGGCACGGGCCGGCCGACGCGGCCTTCCAGGTTCAAGAATGACCACAGCAGCTCGTCGTTTCTGATGCGAATGCGGAGCTCTTGCCACTCGGCTGCGTAGAGAGGCTATGGTTTGAGTCACCGATATACACGTTGACAGCGACGAGGGGAGGCCCTTACGTGCAGACATGGTCGATTTTTTTCCTGCTACAGGATATCAAAGAGTGGACAACCAAAGGGGGACTGAGGGCGTACGATGTTTTGCAGTATAGGCGGGACCTATGATTCTTGGAGCTTCGCATCTGTCCTTTTGTACTGCAGCGAGATTCGGTTTCCCGGTACTTGATGAGCTTTCGAGGATACAGAGCCTTAAAGCTTGGATCGTGGACGCAACCTCTTCCGAGGACGGGTGCTCGGTTCTGCTTCGTCCTGGCCTTTCCTAACCCCGTTGGATCGACCACTATGCATTTGGCCCACTGGCTCGCGCAACGAAAGGAGGAAGGGGATAACGCGAACGGAATTCCATTGGAGTTGAGTCGCAACGGGCCTAGGCATAGCGCTCTGCGATGTCTGCATCGACGCGTGCGAGGCAGCGAGTGCCGTAAGTATCATGTCCTCGAAACGTCTCTGTATTTTCAATGAACGATCGAGAAGCCAGTCGATACGCTGCATTGAACGTCGAGAAAATGAGCGATGCCATATCGATGTCGTGGGTGGTATCTAGACTCACCGGATCTCACATTAGCGTGGAGCTGCTCCACGAGCCCACGTACCGGTACACTCAAGCTGAGTACAAGCAGATTTGTTAACTAGGGTGAGGGGATTATGACTGTCGTTCGGGTGGGAGACCTTGCGAGGAGACGGCGTACGGGTCTCTTAGAACACCCAGATAGAATCGACGCACACGTACATACCCCATTTCATCCACGGAAGACGAGCACGACAAGCCTGCTGGCTTCCCGGAGATGAAGATTAACAAGTTGGGCTCGAGGCTAGCCTACACGGGTAAGAATTTGAGGCCAAAATGAAAAGACAAAGGAGCTCACAGGATGCTAAGACCGAACAGGTGTGCAGCCCTTTTCAGATGGCAAGCTCGTAGAGCAACGAGGGGAGGTAAAGAGAATCGGCTGAGCCCCACTTGGAAGATAGCGCGATGAGACATCCGTAGCCCATGGATTTCTGAGAAGCTAATAAACACTCCTTGGACAGCAGAACCTGGGCAATCTGCTGCCGCTATACGGGTCCAAGAGAGGCGTGCATCCGAGTCATCACGGACGATCGAGACAGCATTGGACAAAAAGGCGTGGAGGACGGCGGATCCGACTCAGCGAACGCTACTACTAGGCTCGATCCATGGGGCGCCGGTTTCGAGGCCATGCAATCATGCACGGTCGATTGAGAGTGGCATATTGAGACGATACAAGCTGCATAGTAGTGGTCTGCAAGAAACGTTGAAAACTTGAAGACAGGGAGCGTGTGTGAATTAGCCGAGGCAATGTTTGGCTGGGGCGGCAGCACCAAACAACGCCTACCAAATGTGCCACGCTACTTATCCGGACTTAACCTCGGACTCTACCGCGAAACAATCACTTCGACCTCGGGTGTTCTCGTCTGGCCATGTCCTGCTTGCCGGTTTTGTGGGAACACAAAGGACGAAGAACGAAAACAAATACACCGTGTTGTTTCGATTCAGACAGGCAAACGAGATACAAGTACAAGTACAGCGGCGGAGAGGACAGTAACATCTTTGTGAGGCTTGGCGACGTCTGGAAAACGTGATCAGCAGAAGCAAATGCGGCGCATTGGATACATGGCGAGACCCCAACCACCCACCTATTCAGAGCAATCGGCCCCGCTCAAATCTGCCAGAAGCGGCCCACGAAGAGCACGTTCGACCCAAGCCCCTCATGCCTCCCCACCCCCGTCGCCGCGATAGACCCCAAATGCGGCGTCTCCGGGATCAACTCCAGCGTCGCCCGCTGCGACGCGTGCACAATGAGCCTAAACGTGCCGTTGCCCTCGAAGTGCGTCTCCAGCGGCGGGCCGATCGAGAAGTTCCCGAAGCCCACGCGGTTCGAGGCAGCGGCGCCTGCGACGGTGGTGCCGTTGGAGCTCTTGTAGGTCCACTCGAGGAGACCGCGCGCGGCGCGGATTTGGAAGTTGAATTGGTCGAGCCCTGCGCGGGCGCGCTCGAGGCCGGAGAGGTAGTCGGCGTTCTGCGGGTCGAGCTCGGCGGCTTTTTCGAAGAAGTTCTCGTAGGCTGGAGGCGTGTTAGCGTTTGGATGAGCGGCGTCGAGCGCGGGGAAACATGAATACTCACTGGTGCCGTCCTGGAAGCCGCCCGATTCGACTGGAAAAGCGTGCACGGTGAGATGAGAGTCCCGAACAAAGAGAGCGATATGCGCTCACCGCGTGGAGCTTCAGAGTCACTGGACATGGTGTTGAGTGATAGAGATGGATCAAAAAATGGCGATGGTGATCTAAATAAGATATTGTCAGAGAGAGGGAGCACCGAGGAGCAGATGGGGAGAGCAGACCAACTTTTTTCTGGTGGGGGTTGAGCTTGGGAGTCCAGCAGCGCTGCCCCCGTCCTTTTATGCCGTAGGAAAATACAAATCGTCGACCCTACCCTGCCGCAGTATTCACACCGAGTACCCTCACGGCAAGACCGTCGATCCCAAACGGTCGACAGAACGACGCTGGGCTGCAAAGAACATACGAACTCCATCGATAGGCGCCCTGCTATATCGCTCTACCACCACAAATATCACTATTCTTCGTCTTCTAGTGTCCTTCCGCATTCTCTGGTGCCCCAGGCTGAGGCAACGAGGAGAGGGAAAGGCTATGGTTTATCCCCTGGTGGGACATGACCGTGACGGCAACGGAGAGGAGAGCATACGAAGCACGGGCAGCTGCTGAACTCCCCTGGACTGACGACGCTAGCAGCGAGCTCACGGCACCCGCGATGTCTGCGCGCCGTGTAGACAGGCACTCGTCGATGGCCAGGGTCATTTACTATGACCTGTACTGTGGGCGCTTTGCTGCATCGGCTGAGCGTCGCCGTGCATTCGCTTGTCGGAGACATCACCGAGCGCTGCGTAAGTCGTCCGGAGATGCACAACATCAGCGTCGCGAGCTGCTTGAAGCGACGGGATTCGACATTAACAGGCGATCCGCGAGCGTCATGATACCTGCCACGCTGATATGCGATATGGATCATTGTGAGTACCAGCGGGAATACTTTGTCGCAAGAGAAACGCACCGCAATGCACGCCAAAGGCAACACGGAGCCGTCACCGTTTGCGAGGCATGAATTCCTGCGATCTTGGCTTTGTTTAGAGCGCCTAAGTGCACATGCGAGGCACGGATAGTGTTCCTCAGAAGACACGATAGACGCTGAGCGCTGATAGACGGCGTGATCTCCTCGGGATGTTAAGGATTGTGTTCTGCAGAAGATACGATAGACGCTGGGCGCTGATAGAGGGCTGCAGATCTCCTCGGGATAGGACATAGTACTTGTGCACAAGACTGATCGAAGCGAGGTACAAGCGCGCGTGGAAGCTGCGAAGATGCGAGTGTCGCAGAGGTGCTTTCGAGTTCGAGGTTCCATATATACCACGGAAGGGGGTGAGGAGCATGGGTAGTGAGACCATCGCATGGTGAGATTCGTAGCCAAGTATCAAGCCAGTCGCCAGGACATAAGTGCGGGCACAGATTCCAGAAAACAGGATTTTGCAGGTCTAGGCTATCCGCACGTACGCGTGGGTCACGATCGTTGGTGGACGCCACTGCAGGCCCGGCGTCGCTACAGGCGACTGCGAAAGAGACAGCGAGTCGTCGTCTGGGGAAAACACAGCGTCGTCGGGACCATACGACAAGTCTATGCCGCAAAGGGCTATTAGGAGCTCTCAGTGCGCCGGTTCAACAGCGGATGGTGGGCTATGACAGCAGCGTGACTTGGAAGCGTAGTACGACGCTTCACGTTGTGGACGATAGAACTTGGCAGCTTCTTGGAGAGGACACAGGTGGACAAAGTCGAGATTCGAGATACTTGAGAGAAGTCGAAGCCCGCGGAGATACCGCACAACCAATGAGGTATGTACCTGGCCCCGCCCTCCTCTTCGTTCAAATTTCACCAGACTGGTTACGGCGAAGGAGACCGACAGTGGATGGGCGGCAGTGGGCTGAGTCGGTGTGGCGATTCGGAAAGAGGTCAGTCAAGTGTAGAGGCAGCCTTGGGGGTACAGCGGCGCTGCATTCCTTGGTCTCCCGTAGGCAGCCCCAGAGTGAAGACAATTGTTCAATCATTAGGTGCATTCCTAGTCTCTTGTGTTCCTAGTAAGCGCAGTGCGCACATGCGTTGCTTGGATGGTATTCCGCAGAAGACCACGATAGACGCTGAGCGCTGATAGAAAGCTGGTGATCTCCTCGGGACATTAATAGTACCTGGGCGAGATGCTGATCGAAGCGAAAAACGAGCGCGCGTGGAAGACGAGAAGATGCGAGTGTCGCGGACGTGCATTCGAGTTCGACGTTGCGGACATACTACGGTAGTGAGTGGACAGGATAAGTGGTGAAACGATCATTGCATGGTGAGGCCCGTAACCAGTGGCCTGCAGTGTCAAGCCAGTTTCCAGTGCCTGTGGGTGGCCTCGAGATGCGTGTCCATAAATCCCAGGGATACAAATTGGCCTATACGTACGCACGTGCGAGGAACGATCGTCGGTGGACAGTGTTGACTTTCCGCAGCGTTTAATATTACCATACAAGGAAATTTTCCCAATTTGAAAAGATCTAAGATTTTGCAATCTAATCGCGTCGCTCGACTCGTCAATGTCCACAATCTCGAGCTCGTCTTTGTTGTGCTCGCACTTTCAATATTATGCCTTTCACCTCTTTATTTTCATTGCAACTCCTAAGTCTCTGCTCTACCTATTCTCGGGATGAAAGGGCGCTTTCGGCTCGACACAAGCATCGCTCCCCTTGCACCGGCGGCGGCTGCAGCACCGACCGCACTTGCCCCGCCGGCTGAGACGGCTGAAAACACTCGACATCTAGACTCTACGGCGATCCTCCGGACCACGTTTCGCGCTCTTCCTGGACCTACGCCTTCTCGCGGATCCTTTCAGTACGATCTTGCTTCGGGAAAATACAACAAGAGATGGGACTCTTGGAAACTCTTTCAGGACTGGCTTTCACGCGAGTGCGCGAGGAAAGCAATTGAGATTCGGTTAGTAAAAACCCATCTGAATACTGCGGACAACATTCATTCGACACGGCGGGCCTATATGTGCTCTCGACACGAGACCGGCGGCAAGAAGTCTTATTCAAAGAAGAATCCGCACTGGAAGCGCAAAATCGAGACCAAGCACGTCGGCTGCCCCTGCGCACTCTTTGTGAAGACCTACAGCGACACCAACACGGTTCTAGGGGCATACGAGGAGGAGCATAACCACGAAACGGGCAATGGGAACCTCCGGCATACGCGGATCGCGCCCGAGACGCGTGAATGGATTGCGGCAAAGCTCCGTGAGCATACAGAGCCAGAACACATTGTGAGTCGCAAAGTGAATAACTGTCTAAGAGCCTCAACGAGCTGATTTCTGATATAGCTTAACCTTCTGCACCGTGGGGCTTACAATCACGATGATGACAGTGCAGAGGAGGACGCCGGGCCAAGCGCCGCGCACCGCAACGAAATGATACAGATGTCTGACATCTTGAAGATCTCCAAGCAAATTGAAGCGGAGAGTATCCGGCTCGATCCCGACGATGGAAAATCCGTGAAGAAGTGGGTCGCGCGACTGCAGTCAAAGGACCAGCTCCTCGGATTCAAGGGCATCTCGGACGCCGTGCCTCCCGGATCGAATCTGGCCGCTGACACATTCGCATTAATGATCCAGACAGGCTGGCAGCGCAAGATGTTCCGCAAACACGGCGAAAATATCGTTTGCATTGACGGCACTCACAACACGACGGTGTATCAAGACCTTACACTGACGACACTCGTGGTCCGTGACAGGTGGGCCCACGGTATGTGTCCTGCTCTCACTCGTCCCCTCGGACTTTGATCCTGATAGGTCTTTGTGCTTAAGGAATCCCCGTTGCTTGGATGTTCGCATCGAGTAAAACTGAGGAAACGGTCCGGTATTTCCTTCGGTTGGTGCACCTCAAAAACCCGGATGTGATGCCAAAATACATCATGTCCGACTTTGACTGGGCTCAAATAAATGCGTGCAAGGCGGAGTATTTTTATTCATTGCTTCTTCTCTGTTGGTGGCATGTTCTTCACGCATGGCAGCAGCATTTCAAGATCGGAGAACACCCCGAGCTTTGGGAAAAGCTCAAGCGTTGGATCCGCCTCACGGACGAGCAGGAGTTCGATCGATACTGGGACGACATACGCCGGCTTGCTCCCGATTATTTCATCGAGTATCTCGAGAAGTACTGGATGTCGGACAAGGTCAAGCGCATGTGGTCAGCTGTCTACCGCAAGAACCGAAGCGTCTTCACGGCGTGTGAGACAAACATGTTGATTGAAGCGTGCGTTCCCACCGATCGATGTTCTTCTTCTTTGCAGCCGCTGACAGCTTTGTGTAGATGGCATCACGTCGTAAAGGGCAAATTTCTTCATGGAAAGCGAAATCATCGGCTGGATCACTTGATCCATATCCTGGTAAACGAGGTCGTCCCATTTTACGCGCTGAAACAACGCCGGCAGGACCTTGGGTTTGAGGGTGCCGATATCGAGATACAGAAGCGCATCGACATCGAGAAAAAAGGTGCGACTATAGCCATTGATGCTATCGAGGTAAGTTTTACAGCTTCCATCGCTTTGAGAACAAATTGACGGTTCACTCATGCTCTTTCCCAGTGCATTGAAGACGGTGTCAAGTATCTCGTGGAGTCACAATCGACACGCGGACGATGCTACGAGGTTGATATTGAAGCGTATGTATGCGAGTGCTTAGATTTCCCTCTGATTAGCTACTGCAAACACATGTGCGCCGTTCAACGGTTATTCCCCGAGACTTCCGACGCGCACATTTCGATGCTCGACACTGATAGCACGGCCTTTGTGGAAGCCTCGCGCCCCGACGTCGCTGCGATATCCACACTCGGCGACCCCCAGGCCAACTCCGAGTCGGGCGATCTCAACTACAGCACGACGCATGGTGCTCCGGATGCCAAAGCCAGGACTGCCGATTTCGCGGCGAAACTGGATCGCCTCAGCGCTTGGATTCGTCAAGACGGGGCTGCCTGCGGCGTTCCAGAACTCGTAGACGCTCTCGAGCCTAAAATCGAGCAAGCACTGGCCGCAATGTCCTCAAATGGATCTGGACCCCTCCTCCCGCCTCGGCAGCGAGTACCCCCGAATATCAAGACATCCACGGAGACGCAGCGCGTCATGCCACGGACGAAGACTGCCCCAAAGCGTGCTGGCGATCCCTCGTATGGTGGGGGAGAAAACAGTGGGAAAAAGGCAAAAAAAGCAAGGACTACGAAGGAAAAAGTGGCGAGTGGAAGTCTGGGGTACGTCGTGTTGTCCTTTGAATTCTGCGAGCCATTTGATTGATGTTCTATTGATTTAGGCCAGCACCAACCCCTCAGGCTAGTACTGCCAGTGGTGTGGTATTCCCCGTGGCAAATTTCTCCGAGTCGCCGCAATCACAATCTTCAAGTTCGAATCCGACCAGTAGGCCTGTTCCGCAGCTCAATGATACAGCGACAAACCATCTGCCGCCGCCTTCGTACAGCTACGGTCACCCTCCTGCTGGCATGTTCCATGTGCCACCGACGTATGCGTACCAAGATCCACGCACTGGCATGTATTACTATCCGAACTCTATGTACTATCCGCCCCCGCAGCGATAGCTTTCAATTTAGACATGCGATTTATTCGCAATCTTCGCGTTGAACTTAATGCTTGCCTTCTCACACTGCGCGAAAGTGCTTGGAGGTAAGGTACTTAGATCTTTCAAGCTTATCTTTATCGCAAGATTGAGCGGAACTCAAAATCGAACAATGGCGTTCAAAAATTTCCGTGTAAGGTAATATTAAACGCTGCGGAAAGTGACCAAGTGTCGGTGGACGCCACTGCGAAGGAGACAACTAGTCATTGTTTGCCGGATACGGAATGTCATCGTAAGCATACAACAAGCCTATGCCGCGAGAAGCTGTTAGGAGTTTACGATGCGCCGGTTCAGAAGCGGGTGGTTGGCTATCACAGCGAGGTGACTTGGAAACATAGTACGACGCATGCTGCAGGTTGACGGCGATAGAACTTGGCCTGAGCATCGAGACGCTTATAGTCACCTTACAAACGGTTTCCCGCTTCGTAGACGCTCGAGTGAGAAGGAAAGTGTGCCAAAAGTGTGCATTGCTAGGCGCCCGAGGTGCTGCCGCAAGAACATACAAAGTTGAGGAAGCAAGATGTCGAAGCTCGACACCGCGGAAATACAGACCGTGGACCGTGATCTCCTTGGAGCAGGCCAGGATAAGCATCAGCATGTGGGCGTAAGTCAGCGCGCGGGAGACTACATGGAAGCGCACAAAGAAGGCAACACGTGCGTACCGTCGCAGTCCTGTAAGATAGGTAGGAACCCGGCGTGTTCACCCACTGCACGAGAAAACGACACAAGCGTGCTCACAGTGCGAATAGTGCGAGGTCTGGAGGGAGGGCACGGATTCTGGGAGGTCTTCGGTAGACGCGTCCACAGGCCGGCGGTGTACGCGGCCCAAAGCCGTCGGTGGGCTCGACCCAAAAGCCGTCGGTGGGCTCGACCCAAAAGCCGTCGGTGGGCTCGACCCAAAAGCCGTCGGTGGGCTCAACCCAAAAGCCGTCGGTGGGCTCGACCCAAAAGCCGTCGGTGGGCTCGACCCAAAAGCCGTCGGTGGGCTCGACCCAAAAGCCGTCGGTGGGCTCAACCCAGAAGCCGTCGGTGGGCTCGACCCAAAAGCAGTTGGTACGACTACGAAGGCGACAGCCAGCAGAGAGTCGTTTGGGGGAGCAGCAGGTCCCCGCGGGCACAGGACAAAAGGCAGGTCGAGTGCAAGGTACGGCAAATCGGCGTGCACCGATGCGGAAAAGCAGCGTGTACCGATGCGGAAAAGCAGCGTGCACCGATGCGGAGAAGCAGCGTGCACCGATGCGGAAAAGCAGCGTGGGCTCGAAGGGACTCAGACAATAGCGCGGCATCGAGGGAGAAGCAGCGTGCAGACAGGTCTGACAACAGTGGTGCACGGGAACGTAGTACGAGGCTTTGAGGTGGAGAGGACGTGTGGACAATACGCACACCCATAGTTTCAGAGCACGAGAACACCGCCGGTGTGATGACTCGAGACGGGCATTCAGCATCCTAGATGGACGTGTCGAAGACATGGATCGCCGATGAAGCAGAATACGCGACGCGGCTGTTGAGGATAGAACGAAGATTCAGGACGCAAGACTGGCTTTGAGAGATTGACGAGACGAGGCGCCATGCGTGCTTTGGTTGAGCAGCAGAACGGCGAGCGCGACTAGGTATGAAGTGCGTAGAGGCATGGCATGAAAAGCTGGTTGAGTGTAGTGCGGCATCGTTTGATGAGACTTCGGTGTGTTTAGACGTCGAGAAACGCCAGCATCACGAGCATGAGACTTGAGGTCCCACTCGTTGGGCAGAACGAGACGCGGAGTGACCAGGACCAGACGTTGTGCGCGATCAAGGGAGCCGAAATGGATGAAACAGCATCGTGAATGACGGGGGGACGCTAGCGTGGATGATACGAGGACTACTTGAGTGCGGGCAAGTGATTGAAGCACGGCGGTTGAGCGAGGGATTAATATTGTCCGGTGGAGGTCGAGGGTTGTTCGCAAAACTGAGGGTCTGTGCACGCTTGAAGGAGTCAAGGACGTCTGGCGCAGGCTCATAGAGGGCTGCAGATCTCCTCGAGACAGGACACAGTACCTGTGCGAGACACTGATCGAAGCGAGACACAAGCGCGCGTGGAAGTTGCGAAAATGCGAGTGGCGAAGACGTGCTTTCGAGTTCGAGGACGTTCCGTATGTTCATACCACGGAGCACGGAGGAAGCGGACAGCACACGCGGCGAGACGGTGATGAGATTGGTGGCGAAGGGGACCGCAGTATTGGAGTGCCTGAGTGCCGCGGGCTCGAGATGCGGGGCCACAAATCCCAAGGAGAAGAGTCCGCCTATATGTATGTAGTACGCGCGAGAGACACGATCGTCGGCGGATGTGAATACAAAGGCGACAGCCAGCCTTGGTCGGGGGAAGACAGGATGTCGTGCCTGCACCGTGAAGGGCTAGTCTGAGCGCCGGTTCGGGAGGTGGCCTTGAGATAACAGTAGCGAACGACTTGGCTATTACAGCTGCGCGACTTGAAAACGAAGTACGATGCATACCTCAGGCTGTTGGCCATAGAGCTTTGCGCTGCTTCTCGACAACGTCGGCTTCGAGGGGCTTGCCTTCACATCTGCGTGCGGTTGACAACATTGTAGATGCGCGAGTGAGAGACGCGAGCTTGCCCGAAGTGTGCAAAGTCGCGAGAGCGCTAGACAAGACAGGCGCCGTTGCGAGAACAAAGTCGAGGTACTGAGATGTCGAAGCCGGACACGGCAGAGATATAGCCGCTCATAGCCCACTCTCAAGTACGAGCACAGCCGGTGCAAGTTGTATACTGGACGCATACCTGCAGAGTATGAACCAGCGAGCGGAAAGAGCACGGGACGCGTCCTTCGAGTTTGACGACAGCACGCAGCTTCGAGACATGTCGGACTAGTCCACAGCACAACGCCTCAGAATTTTCCCCGGCCATATTCCTCGGAAATTGTCAGATTTCTCCTCAATATGCGAGCAATTTCCTTCAAAGTTCCTGGCCGGCAACTTTTGCTGAATTTACTCAATTTCCGTACAATATCGTTACAATTTGACACAGAATAACACGCAATTTACCAGCAATATGCCTCCCTGTATAAACCTGGGCCACCACTGGTGCCTTCCATTCACTTGCCACTGCGCACGCGTATACTCTTCCACGGGCAAGCCGTAACAGCAGGATGAAGACGGTAGTATTGGCGAGGCATCAATGCTGACAAAGGAGCAAGAGACGGCGCGCAGGCCCAAAGAAACTGGGCAACATGAGGGCCTGGTAGCGTAAAACCGGGCGTGGATGGACCATACAACCGCACAGAACGCAGGCCGCAGTCCATACGCTTCCATTCTGCAGGTGTGGAGTCCTGCTCTGCGCCTGGAAGCCGTTTGCTGAGCCGTGGATCGACGCCAATCTGGATTTATGGGACAGCTTACCTGTATGCAAGACTTGTCTACGCTTGCGCTCGCTTTGATTGACTGCCTCCCGCGAATGCACGCGCTGCGCATATGGTACCGACACGGTATCCCTAAATGTGAAGGTCCCGCGGAGGCTGTGTCGCATACGGTAGGATCGCCGTGTAAGTACTACGGACGGTCAATGACAAGCGTATGAAAGGCTCACCAGCGCCCGAATCCAAGCCGTGAGCTCGTACCCCTCACGCGCTCTATCCCGTCCTCGGACTCCTGAAGCAAGGAGAGGTGGATGGCGAGACAATGCTCATAACGGCGGGGTGGAGTGAGTAGCGTTCGGGGCGATGTCGCGATGCGAGGGCGAAATGTTCGAGGGTGGAGTGATCTTGTGGACTCGGGAGAAAGCTGCGTCAGCCAACATCATGATCAGCCAAGTACGCGATCACTTACTACTATCCATGTCTGCGCGTGTCAGTAGGCTCGCATCCACGCCTGCCAGCGCGCAAGTGCGCTGCGCACGTCGTCTTGAGTATGCGGAGCACGGCGAGCCACCCATGCCGATTCCAGCGATGCCGCCCTGCGCGGCAGCCTCGTCGCACCCTATCGTGCCTGCCCACCAAGCTCATTCCTAAGGAGCGGCCACACAGGTAAATGGGGACACGACGAACCATTTATCGGCACCGTAATGAGGAGGCCCTGCACAGAACCTCTGCTACCTTGACAACTGCTGGTTACAGTCCCGGTGTGCACACCTGTTTGTGCTTCATCTCGAGTGTCACTGGATGTATAGACTCCTTGTCAGCAGTCCCGACATGGGAAGGCGCACGCACGCACCGTCTAGCTCGCAGAGAAGATGGACGAACGCACCGTGTCTACCGCTGCAGATGCCGTTTCTGAGCGGAGGTCAGGCTGTAATAAATAGGGTGGGACGGGACGCACAGATATTGTCGTCAATTTGAAGCTCGTCCCGATCGGCGGGATCGCGACGCTCCATGCCCAAAAACATTTGCTCAGGACGTTCTCGTCCACCGCGCCGAAGGTCTTGTGCAGTGCGATGGGATGGATCGTCGTGCCAAAGTTAGCTAGACTACCTAGTGGGTCCGGTGGATCCTTCACGAGGTTCCATTTGACAAGGCATCTGTCTGGTGTAGTTGGGTGGTCCTGTAAACCAGTCACAAGTGGTACTCAACTCGTGTCCTTGGTCTTCCGAGTCCAGCTTTCTGGCTTTGTAGGGCTTGACTACGAGTTTCGACGTGGACGTTGAGAAGGAGAGGAGGACGCGCGTCGACTTTGCGTTTGACGCGAAGTCATTCACGCGAAGTCCCACTACAGTCCATACAGCTGACAATTTGACCTCGGTATATTGAGATGAACTCTTAAATTTCTCAAGAATGTCGCGATGGCAAATTGTTGGTGAGGAAGTTTTGGTGAAATTGCTACGAAATTTGAGAAATCGTAGAAATCACGCTCCCGCAAATTCTCCGACTTTGTGCTGTGGTCAGGACGAGGGTCCGCTGTTGGCTAGCATGGGACGTGGACTGAGCAGAGGTTGTGTGCGATCAAGGGAGCCAGTGTATTTGAGACGGCATAGTGAATGACGGTGGGATGCTAGCGTGGACGACACGAGGATTACTTCAGTGCCGGCAAGTCATTGAAGAACGCCTATTAATATTGCAATTGAGCGAGGGATTGTCGGGAGGTCGAGGTTGCTCGGAAGCCTGCGGGTCGGTGCACGCTTGGTGTTGAAGGACGTCTGGTCTGTTCATCGTCGAGATGAGAGGCGCAGGCTGTCGAGGTTGTGAAAGAAAGAGAGAAAAATGACGTCGAGCCTGAGCGACATCGCACGAACGACGCGTTCACTACGCACCATCCATAATTTCGCGCCTGCGAAATTTGACCCGAAAGTCCTTGCAAAAGCGGCAAGATCTGCCAGGCTTTTGCCGCGGAGAAATGGACAATTTAGCCCAAGAGAAAGACTTGTCAAAATATCAAATTTTTCGTCATATTTCGCACCTAATTTGGAATCTGCGAAAGCAAATGTTCTGCCTGTGCAAAATTGAGTCTTTCGTCGGCGCGAAAGTGAGGCCGAAAGTGGGCGAGAAATAGGCAAAGTTGACTCAAATTTCTGGAGGGCGAAATCTGTTCTTTCTCGCGCGCAAGTCGCGCGCCGAAACTGCGTCTTTTGGGCACGATTTCTGCTCGGCGAAAGAACCTCTTTCGGCCATCGATCGGCTTTCGCAGCTGCGAAAGGTGATCGATGGCCGAAACAAAGTCTTTTGAAAGGGAGAAAGTCAGTCCAAAAGACGTGGTTTCGGCATGTGGTTTGGGCGCGAGAAAGAACAGATTTCGCACCAGACAAATTTGAGCCAACCTTGCCTATTTCTCGCGCACTTTCGGCTTCAATTTCGAACGCGCTAAAGACTCAATTTTTCTCCTGCGAAAGCAGAGCTTTCGCAGTTCCTAAATTAGGTGAAAAATGGGAAGCAAAACTTGAGATTTTCGCAAGTCTTTTTCTCAGGCTAAATTTCGTATTTCTCCGCGGCAAAAGCCCAGGCAGATTCTGCCTCTTTCGCAAGGACTTTCGGGTTAAATTTCGCAGGCGCGAAATTATGGCATGTGCGTAGTGGTTCGCCACCCGGAAACCGCGGACCCACCCCTGAGCCAATTGCAACCCTGGGAAAACGCGTCCCCCGGCCATGTGATTCGCCGCCTCCAGCGCTCCCGGTCCATCCCTCCCTTCCCTTCACCGTCCTCCTCGTCCTCGTCGCCCACCATGTCGCTCGCCCGCGCCCTCACCCTCGCCCGTCCTCGCATCGCACCCCGCGCCCTCGCCCTGCGCCACGCGAGCACCACCACCACCGCCTACGTCCCCGGCGGGCCCATCTACAAAGGCACCGTAAACGACCCCACAACCTTCCCCCCGCCCTCCAAGACACACGGCTCCTACCACTGGGCCTTCGAGCGCCTCCTCTCAGCCGCACTCGTCCCCCTCACCGCAGCGGCGTTCGTCGGCAGCGGCTCCGCGTGGCCTGTGCTGGATGGGTTGTTGGGCGTGGGGTTGGTGATGCATAGTCATCTTGGGGTGCGTGTTTTTGTTTTTCGATCGGACTAAAAGAGAGGGAATGGTGTGCTGATGACAGGGAGGGGGTGTAGTTTGATTCGCTGCTGGTGGACTATGTGCACCCGCGCAAGTTCCCTGTTCTGGGCCGTGCGAGCCCGTGGATCCTCCGCGCTACGACTGCTGTCGTTCTCGTTGGCGTGTACCAGGTCAATACTGAGGATGTCGGTGAGTATTTCTTCATACCTTGATTGTGGTCTTTTTTTTGGCCTGGCTTGCGTCGTACTGGGGCTGGAAGAGCGTACTTCAATCCGAAGAATGTGCTTGGGTTAAGTTGCGCGCTGTGGGTGGTAGTGCGCAGATTTTCGCGATGGCGGAGTGTCCTCGTCGCGTGTGCGTTCTCGTGCTCGACGACGGTGTTCGTCCATATGCATTTGTCGGCGGACATTCTCGCGAATCGATGCACTCGCGCGGTGCAGAGCCATCTTCGAGGGGAGGAGACGTCCTCGCGGGCATGCCTCATCGTGGGGATGCCTTCTCGAGGCGAGACGCTTTTGCCGTTGAGCACTTGTCGATCGATCCTTCCTCGCGGGGTAACATTTGCTCATCGGTGAGACGTTCTCGTGGATGAACGTTTTTCGCAGTGAGATGCGTCTGTCGTTGAAGCTCCCTCGTCGTCGATGACGGTAGACGCGCCGCTCTCGTCGCGGCTCGTGTGACGGTGCTTCTTGAACCCCTGCAGGCCGCTTGACATTGCCTTCGCTGGCCTGCTCTTGCCTGGCGCTCTATAGGTTTTGAGCCTTATATATCTCGTGCGCCGAATATTTTGCACTCTATACCTCTGCCGCTCCATAAACTTCGAGCCTATACTCTTCGCATTCTGTATGTTGCGCGCTCCATACTTTCAGGGCTTTGGCGGTCATCCCTCCGATGTGCACTGATCTTTCCTTACCCTCTCAACTATTTTCAGCTGCTTTTCCAACATCTTTCCATACCTATATATGTTCTGTGATACCCGCTGCTCTCGTCTGCTCCTTTGGTGCATGTATGCTGATATATGCTCTGCGACAGGTCTCACCGAGCTCATCGCGCGCGTCTGGGCCGCGTAAACTCTGGCTGGGCTGGAAGATTGTGCCAAGGAGAGAGGAGGGGAAGGGGAAGAGGGAGCTGTGTGTATGTAGAAAACCAACCGTCCCCGAAATCGCATCGCATCGCATCGTGTCGTGTTCCGAACCTGCATTGCTCGTGTCCACATGTACAATCGCCTCAGTCAACGAGGGCTCAGGAATCAGGAATTAGATGAGTAGTCTGCTACTAATGAGTCGGATATACGCAGGTACTCAAAGTTATTACGGGCACGGCACTCAAACGCTGAGTCTGAGTCACTCAACGACATCTTTCTCAGTACTGGCAGTAAGCCCCTTTCACTGGCATCAAGTTCATTTCACCAGTAGCATGACACTAGTACTGATACAAGCCGCGCGCTGCTGTTCCAGAAAGGCCACGCCGCCTCCGCCGTGCTGGCGTACTAGCACTGTATCTCAGACTGGCCTCTTGCCGAGTGCCCACAACGACCGCCCATCCGCTGTGGGCCTCCTTTCCTGCGCCGACGCATTTAGTCTGGAGTCTGGAGGAGGAGCGGAGCGGCGAATCTCGAATTCCACCCGTCACGTCTACTCTACTTAGCGCTCTGAGCAGCACCCTCGCAACTTTGCCACGCCGTGGCGAGTGACTTCGGGCACGCGGGCACGCACCTTTCACCTCCTTCTCACTCCAGCGTCACGGTCCAGCCGTCTCCAAATTCCAATATTAATATGAATGCAGGCGCCTCGAAGTTGCCGTGGACGTGCGCATTCTGGACTCCGTACTCCGTGCTCAGGCTGCCGAGGAGTTTTGTCTTGGACTCGAAGGGCGCGTGGTACCAAGTCTGCAACTCGAAGTCAAGCCGCCCGGCTGCTGAGAAATCACCCTTTGAGGCTCTGGAAGTTTCGACTCACTGACCTTTGCGGCATAGGCTTGTCATGCTACAATCCCGACTTCCCCAGAGGACGACCCGCCGCCTCCTTCGCATCGGGGTCTACCTACGATCATGTCCCGCGCGTACAATCGATCATAGCGCGGTAGCCTGGATGTGCAAAAGTGGGCCTTAGGCTTCCTCGAGTCTGTGCCCTGCACTGGTATGTATCTTCCTTTTGCCACCCGCCCATATGCTGACTCCCCTCCAGCCTTCGAGCATGTCTTTGACAAGGGACCCGCAGAGCACCGACTGCTACGCCGGGCTCGACCAGTTCAACTTCCGGGCGCGGGCTGCTGGAGTGGACGTGCATGAGCGGGAAAGTGAGCGTCGCGGGCGCGGGGGAACTTCTCGATCGGCCCGCCTTTGAGGGAACGGCACCTTTACGCCTCGTAGCAGGTGAGCCTGGAGACGGCCTATTGCGGCGGCGGCCAGGGGTGGGGGGTGGAGAGGCCTGAGGGGTTTGGCTCGAGGGTGCTTCTAGCAGATCTGAGCGGTGCCGTTTGCTTCGCAGGTGTGCCGTCGAGCTCTTGTCATGTCTGGCCTGCATTCGATACGCTGAATTCAATTGATCTTTCTGTTCGCTTTTTGCAGGCGTCCTCAAGCCACAAATATGTTGGTGTAGCTGTATTTGTACCTGGTGAGCGCTGTACATTGTCAGACTTAGGCAAGACTGGCACCCGAGGTCGAAGCTACAGAGGCAGCTTGTTGAGACACGCTGAGAGGAAACGGGTAGCAAATGGAGACGCTGTGTGGTATATGCATGGTAGGAAGTTTTGATTTATGCATAGTCCGAGGAGGTAAGTTCGTAGGCGTTGTTTGGTGTCGACGCCCAAAGCCAAACATCGCCTCGGCTAATTTAAACGTTTGAAAGCAATTGCAACTTGAACTGAAAGCGACTCATCCTTGTTTCCTGCGGACTACTCGCATAGCGCGCTGTGCAGTCTGCACGTTCTCAAAATGTCACTCTAAATCAATCGTACATGATCGTATGACCGAGCCTGGTTGTTCGCTCGGATCCGTCATCATCCGCGCCTTCACTTTGCCTAATGCTGTCTCGACTCTCGTCCGTCCGTAATGACTCGGGAGTACACCTCTCCTAGACCTGTACGGCGACAGTCTATTGCTCAAGTTATTCTCTTCGAGCAGAGTTCCTTAGCTTCCCCGCAACTTTTGCACGATGGGCGTCTCATTGGAGACTCTTCAGATGGAGTCGCATGTTCATCGCATCTTCCAGTCGGGTAACACGGATCCCTTCCCTCTCTCCTCGTTTCTCTACAGGCTGTCTGCACCATGGACTAATGCATGTCCTGCCATTGTCACTGCAATGGCTCAGGTCAGTCAGCCTTTGTATATTGCAAACCGCCTGCACCTCCACGAGGCTTGGACTCTTAACGCACCGATTCTATCTTGCTGTGCTATGCAAACTCTACGCCGTCTCCTCCAGCACAGACGCGCTGTACCTCGGGCGTAAACGTTCAGGGCGTAGTCTAGCAAAAGGACGCCTCCGACTTAGTTAGTATACCTGCTTGCGCCTAGGCCCTAGGGCGAGTGTATCAACTCGCGGCAAGTCAATGTGGTTGAGGTGAGTCCAGCGAGTACCATTCACGACATCGATATTGTATCGTTCATCCCTCGTCGCTCGATGCAGTGTGCCGGCTGCCTGCTCGGTCGATGATTCAGCCCTGAATGTCGAGCCGCCCAGCTGCAGACACGCGCGTACGTCAACTCGGAGCGCTTTCTTTGCCGTACGCCTCGCAGCACATCGGGTAACCACAATTGAGTACCCTCGTGTGCTGGTCAGTGCATTGAATGTCGAGCATTTGTGGTTAGTCGCTAGCGCTGGTCCCCACGTACCACCCGAGGGCCCTGGACGCTTCAAGCGTTTTACTGCCCAGGACCGTCGCGATGATCCTGTGTCGTATATACTTGACCTTTCTCGCCGGGACCTGTTCACGACCATTATGGGCTCGTCTTCTCGGGTCTCAATCGAAACGAACTACGCCCCCCGGTAAATCGAATTTCTCTGCGGTATAAAAGGGTAGATCCAAAGCCCAAAGAACCCCAGGTTCCGCCTACACTTCAGAGAATCGTACGCCCTCCGTCCTTCTCTCCTCATCGTTTTCTCTTTGATTCCCTTCAGCAGGAAAAAACGCGTTATCTTGCAACTCCAAGTCTACCATCCTACACCATGTCAGCACGTAAGTGTCCTCCATACATCCCCCAACATGAGTATCGCAAACTCACACTCCCTCCCGTCCGTGCAGAAAACAGCAATGATCAAGAGCTCCACATCCGCATCGAAAACGGCAAGCTGTTCTGGACCATCGCGAACCTCGAAGGCAGCGCCAGAGAGTCCGTGGCGGGCTCGCACGAACAGTCTACCATCGTTGGGCGGCCAATCCGCGGGCCGTACTCGCCTGGGACGTTCGCGTTGTTCACTGGTAGCGCCCACGGCACGGTGTACTTAACGCTGACGCCGTATGACGAGGGTAACGTGCCCGTGCACTGGGAAGGGCGCGGTAGCCCCCCGGGCGCTCTGCAGGGCGACAAAACGGTGGACGGGCATTACACCCTCAAAGGTTAAGCGCCTAGGTGCCGTCCCAACTCACTTTTGTTGGTCCTTCGCTGATTTATTGCGCTAGATGTTGAGCGCTAACGATTGACATGGAGTCGAAGACCAGATGTTCGTGTTACTGCCTGTACGCGTGTACTTGTTTCTCGTTCTGCTACGCCCGAAGTGAATCAATGTGGTTTTCTGTTTGTCGTCCCGACGCGATGAGGTCGCAAAGGTCAGGGCTCTTCCGCCTGGGCGGGAGCCTTAATTGAGGACGCCGCGCGACACAAGAGATACATCCACGCAGAGCTTGCACTCCCAAACATATGCGTAGTTCGCATGCTCAAATGGAACGTCCCTGGCGGGTCTCGCGGGCTCCTGTTACCATGCCGCTGTTTTCCTTGGTTGTGTATAGCTCGCAGAGTTGTCGCAGAGGGCAAAAGAGCAAAAAGATGCCACCTACCCGGATCGAACGAATGACCTTCGCTTAGCACGCAAAGTACAAGAGCGACGCGCTACCACTACGCCAAGGTGGCATTACGTAGACATGGTTTTGGTGTGCTGTGAAAGACACAGAGTATTTTGACTGCCCTGACTCGGGCTCTCTCTTGTCAGAGCCCACCACGACATCATGATGTCCTACCAGATCGCACGCTGCTGCGTTCCACCAAACCCGTCGCCACCTCCTCCAGCAAACGACCTCATAGACAACCCTGTCCCCTGGCAGCCCAATGGCATCCCTTGCGCGCCCGACCCTGTCGAGCCCCACATGCTGCTCCTAGGTGTTGCTTTCTCCTTAGGCTGCCTCTGCATGCTCGGTGCTGTGTTCTGTATGATCGTTTCACAGTGTCCCTGCTTGGCGCAGAGTCCGGACCTCTGTGCTCGCGAGGAGGCACGCGTCGCGTTGTCGAGCTTGGCGATTTTTGCACTAGCGTCGGCTGAGCTCGATTGCATAGCACAGCCTCCCAAGTCTACCGGCCGCGGGCCCGATCGATGCGGTGTACTGTCGATCGTCTCGGTCCTGGTACCTGGATAACTTAGCAGATACCGTCCTCAGGTGAGCAGGAATATGAATTTTGTCGACGTTCGCTCTCGCTAACACGCTCGCTGAGCAGCATATCTGAGCTAGTACATAGCGAGAGAGTCATCTGCTTCGCCCAGGTGGTGGCGTCTGGTTTCTGGAAAGTCGAATGCTTGGCGCAGCGCCCAAGAAAAAAATTTCCTGATATCCAGCGTGCGCGAGGCTGTATACCCTCAAGCCCTATGGTGATTACCCCTTGCGGCTGAACTAGTCTCATCCTGGATGCGCGCTCTGAAACGCTTGGCCCCCTCTGCGCGCAGTATAAAGTCTCGACGAAATGCACTCAATATTCCCCAGCAGCGCTCACCTTAACGACTCTTCGCATTCGACTTCTCATTCCGCTCGGTACTGTGTACTTGAGTTGTTACTTTTCTCACAGCCACACCTACACACGATCCTTACGTCCCGTCTTTCCTTAACCCATCTCATCTCCCCCACGAAACCTAATCCGACCTTCTATCAATAATCAAAATGGTCCACACTTCGAACACCATCCTCGTCGCGGCCGTCGCTCTCAGCGCAATCGCCCCCACTCTCGCCGCTCCGTAAGTCGCGTCCCCTACAGCCTTATCGGCGTCGCACTAACATATCATCTTCTAGTCTTGAAGCGCGCGCCTCATCCGCCGGAAAGAGCTCCAGCGCGGGCAAATCTACTGGCAAATCGGCCGGCAGTGGTATCGGCAGCGACATCGCGAGCGCCGTCGCCGGCGGTGCCGCCAACGCAGCTCTTACTCAGGGCATTCAATTCGTCGAGGGTCTCTTCAGCCGCGAGCTCGAGCTCCAGGAGCGCGCAGCGGCCGCCGGCAAGTCCTCGTCGGCGGGCAAGTCCACTGGCAAATCTGCCGGCAGTGGCATTGGCAGCGACATCGCCAGTGCCGTCGCCGGTGGCGCGGCCAACGCGGCTCTCACTCAGGGCATCCAGTTCGTCGAAGGCCTCTTCAGCCGTGAGGAGATCGAGGAGCGCGCCTTGTCCCTCGGCAAGCTCGGCAGTGGGCTCGGTGGACAGGTCGCCAGCGGTGTTGCCGGCGGAGCCGCAAACGCTGCGCTCACCCAGGGTATCCAGGCCCTCGAGGGGCTCTTCAGCCGTGAGCTTGAACTCCAGCAGCGCGCAGCGGCAGCCGCCGGCAAGTCGTCCTCCGCAGGCAAGACCTCGTCGTCGGCGGGCAAGTCGACCGGCAAATCTACTGGCAGCGGCATCGGTGGCGACATCGCCAGTGCTGCCGCCGGTGGAGCCGCCAACGCTGCGGTGACTCAGGGCATCCAGTACATCGAGAGCCTTTTCAGCCGTGAGCTCGAGCTCCAGGAGCGCGCGGCTGCGGCGAAGTCATCGGCGGGCAAGTCCACTGGCAAATCTGCTGGCAGTGGCATTGGCAGCGACATCGCCAGTGCCGTCGCCGGCGGCGCGGCCAACGCGGCGCTCACCCAGGGCATCCAGTTCGTCGAGGGTCTTTTCAGCCGTGAGGAGATCGAGGAGCGCGCTTTGTCCCTCGGCAAGCTTGCGGGCGGACTCGGTGGACAGGTCGCTAGCGGTGTTGCGGGCGGAGCTGCGAACGCGGCAATCACTCAGGGTATCCAGGCCCTCGAGGGTCTCTTCAGCCGTGAGCTCGAACTCCAGGAGCGCGCAGCGGCTGCTGGCAAGTCTTCGTCGGCGGGCAAGTCGACCGGCAAGTCGACCGGCAGTGGCATTGGCAGCGACATCGCCAGCGCCGTCGCTGGAGGCGCCGCCAACGCAGCTCTTACTCAGGGCATCCAGTTCGTCGAGGGTCTTTTCAGCCGCGAGCTCGAGGAGCGCGCCGCCGCCGCCGGCAAGTCGTCGTCTTCGGCAGGCAAGTCCACTGGCAAGTCGACTGGCAGCGGCATCGGTGGTGACATCGCCAGCGCTGCTGCTGGAGGCGCTGCCAACGCCGCCGTGACTCAGGGCATCCAGTATATCGAGAGCCTCTTCAGCCGTGAGGAGATCGAGGAGCGCGCTCTGTCCCTCGGCAAACTCGCCGGTGGTCTCGGTGGACAGGTCGCCAGCGGTGTTGCAGGCGGAGCCGCAAACGCTGCGCTTACGCAGGGCATCCAGCTCATCGAGGGGCTCTTCAGCCGGGAGCTCGAGGAGCGTGCGGCTGCGGCGAAATCGTCGGCTGGCAAATCCACTGGCAAGTCTTCCGGCAGCGGCATTGGCAGCGACATCGCTAGTGCCGTCGCTGGAGGCGCCGCCAACGCTGCGCTCACCCAGGGCATTCAATTCGTCGAGGGCCTCTTCAGCCGTGAGGAGATCGAAGAGCGCGCCTTGTCCCTAGGCAAGCTCGGCAGTGGGCTCGGTGGACAGGTTGCCAGCGGGGTTGCCGGTGGAGCTGCGAACGCCGCACTCACCCAGGGCATCCAGGCCATCGAGGGTTTGTTCAGCCGTGAGCTCGAGCTCAACGAGCTGAACTAGGTTTCTTTATATTCACGCATGGGTTTTAGGGACATTGGGCTTACTTTACTTACATTGTGGTGTGCGATTATTTAACAACTCCGTCCGTACTTGACTCGTAATGCACTTGTTCGTTTTGAAACGTTGGGCGTGTACATTCGTAAGACTTGTGTGGTAAGAGCCTGTAGGTGAGACTGCCGAGTCTCTCGAGTCTCGGACCACCACAAATTTAAATCTACCTCATCGACGTAACATTGCGCATTTGATGTCGCTCGCCAGTTACACCTTCACCGACGACCTCACTACAGCTCTTGAAGACCATGGAAAGCAGCCCGAATTCCATGGTACCTCGAGCTCACGACGGCGCTGCGTCCCGCCCTGTCGCGCCCCACAGCGACGTTACTGCACAGCATCCCGACGCGGCGCCGGCCCGCACTCTTTTTATTTTTGAAGTTCTTTCGTCTGAATCCTCTTCGTCTTGCGTGCTCCCTCGCGTACAGCTGTAGCTACCCGGAGTATGTCGAGCTGGCTAGAGCTGCCTACCCGCGTGGAGGATGGGGTGACCGGTGATCGTGCAGGGGCTGGTGTATATATATTGCTCGGAGCTCCCAGGCAACTCCCAGGCGTCGATTTCTCCGACTTGGGCTGCCTGTGTATGTTCAGTGCTGTGCTGAGTCTATATGTGGCCGTTTCAGAATAGCTTTGCCCGTGCTCGTGAGGCACGCGTTGTCGTCGGTTTCGGCGGCTCTTGGCTGTCCTGCACAGCATGCCATGTATACCGGCGCCGATGTTCTCGGTGTCCCGGTCCTGGTCCTGGAGTTCTAGAATGCAAACACTGAATACCCATCCTTAGGTGAGCAGGAATACAGTCCACCTTTACTGTCGCTGACACGCTCTCTGAACAGCATATCTAAGGTAGTAGCAAATAAAGTCATTTGCTTGGCCTAGGTGGTTGCGCCTCGAAGTTAACTGCACGACCATGCAAAATGTCTTGATATTCAGCGTGCGCGGGGCTCTCCGGTGTATATTCTCAAACCCCTGCCCCTTGCGGCTGCACTAGTCTCGTCACGACAAAACACCGACGAAACACCCCGTCCCGGAGCCTCGCTCTGAAACGTCCCGCTTTCTCGGTATGTACGCAGTATAAAGTCTTGACGAAATGCACTCTGCATTCCCCAGCAGCGCTCACTTCGACGACTTTTCGCATTCGACTTCTCATTCCGCTCAGTACTGTGTACTTGAGTTGTTACCTTTCCCTCAGCCACATACGATCTTTACGCCCCGTCTTTCCTTGACCCATCTCCCCCACGAAACTTAATCCAACCCTCTACCACCACCACCACCACTAATTTACAATGGTCCACACCTCGAACACCATCCTCGTCGTGGCTGTCGCCCTCAGCGCACTCGCCCCCGCCCTCGCTGTTCCGTAAGTTGCTTTCCTATACGTCCACGCGGCTCCAGTCCTGACACATTCTATTGTAGCCTCGAATCGCGCGCCTCATCCGGCGGAAAAAGCTCCAGCACCGGCAAGTCCTCTGGCAAATCGTCTGGCAGCGGTATCGGTGGAGACATCGCGTCTTCTGTTGCCGGCGGTGCCGCCAACGCTGCCGTGACACAGGGCATCCAATTCCTCGAGGGTCTCTTCAGCCGCGAGCTCGAGCTTCAGGAACGCGCATCCAGCGGCGGCAAGTCTTCGGGCAAGTCGTCCGGCAGTGGTATTGGTGGAGACGTTTTGTCTTCTGTCGCTGGAGGCGCTACGAACGCGGCTGTCACCCAGGGCATCCAATTCATCGAGGGGCTCTTCAGCCGCGAGCTCGAGCTCCAGGAGCGTGCCAAATCGTCGGGCAAGTCTGGCAGCGGTATTGGTGGACAGGTCGCCAGCGGTGTCGCCAGCGGAGCTGCGAACGCGGCTCTCTCGCAGGGCCTCCAGTTCATCGAAAGCCTTTTCAGCCGCGAGCTCGAGCTCCAGGAGCTTCAGCGACGCGCATCCAGCGGCGGCAAGTCCTCTGGCAAATCGTCTGGCAGCGGCATTGGCGGCGACATCGCGTCCTCTGTCGCTGGAGGCGCCGCAAACGCGGCTGTCACGCAGGGCATCCAGTTCCTCGAGGGACTTTTCAGCCGTGAGCTCGAGCTTCAGGAGCTCCAGCGGCGCGCATCCAGCGGCGGCAAGTCCTCGGGCAAGTCGTCCGGCAGTGGCATCGGTGGAGACATCGCGTCGTCTGTCGCCGGAGGCGCTGCGAATGCGGCTGTCACTCAGGGCATCCAATTCCTCGAGGGGCTCTTCAGGCGCGAGCTTGAGCTCCAAGAGCTTCAGCGCCGCGCATCCAGCGGCGGCAAGTCCTCGGGCAAGTCGTCCGGAAGCGGTATCGGTGGAGACATCGCGTCTTCTGTTGCTGGCGGTGCCACCAACGCTGCCGTGACCCAGGGCATCCAATTCCTCGAGGGGCTCTTCAGCCGCGAGCTTGAGCTCCAAGAGCTTCAGCGGCGCGCATCCAGTGGCGGCAAGTCTTCGGGCAAATCGTCTGGCAGCGGTATCGGTGGAGACATCGCGTCTTCCGTCGCTGGCGGTGCCGCCAACGCTGCTGTGACCCAGGGTATTCAGTTCCTCGAGGGCCTCTTCAGCCGTGCAGAAATTGAGGAGCGCGCTTCGTCCATTGGCAAGCTTGCAAGCGGGCTCCCTGGCAAGGCGGCAAGCGGGCTTGCCGGTGCAGCTGCGAACTATGCTGTCACCCATGGCATCGAGGGGCTCGAGAATCTCTTCAGCCGTGAGGAGCTGGAGGAGCGCGGCTTCTCCCTGGGCGGACTCGCTGGGAAGGCTGCAGGTGGCCTCGCCGGTGCAGGTGCGAACTCCATAGTCACGGAGGGCATCCAGGCGCTCGAGGGTTTGTTCAGCCGTGAGCTCGAGCTCAACGAGCTGAACTAGATTTCTTTATATTCACGCACGGGCTTTTGGGACATTAAGGGCTTATCTTACTTACATTGTGGTTTTCGATTACTTAACAGCTCCGTCCGTACTTGACTCGTAATGCACTTGTTCGTTCGCAAAACATTGGACGTGTACTTAAGCAGTACTTGGAGCCTCGTCTATCGCCCGCATAGCCCCTATCGAGTCTATTTTAACCGACGATGCACCCTGGACTGTCTCTGGACTCTTGCTTTGGACTGTCAACCACGGCGGTGGCGGTTGCTCCTGCAGTGTGCACCAAGGACGCCCTCACAATGGGTACGGCTCGGCTGCCGAGACTCGTAGTTTCTGCGGACATAGGATTGTCAATATACCCGTTACAGTGGTCTTGTATACACGAGACTTCGAGAGTTCACACAAGTCCCTTCCTCCGCAATTTCACCGGCACGGTGATTCAGTCGAATGCGTCGCTACCTGCTCCTACGAGCTGGTCATCCGCCCTTCGGTATGTGTGCACCTGCAATACCTGGCGCGATTCGTCCCTGACTGGCACCGTCATAGGACACCCCCTAGTGGACACCTCTAGATTTGAGGTCAAATATTCTACTCAATCACTTCACACGGGATATCTGCGCACACCGAATAACGGCAAAATCCGCCGATGCCCTGCAGCACCCTCGACGACGAGAGAACTCCAGCAATGGCATGCATGTGTCATAGAGTTACATGGGAATCCTGCATCTCACTGTCTTCGATGGCCTCTTGAAACCAGGGCTTAAATACGGGTGCCTATGCTCTCTACTCCCCCTCCCTGTTCACAAGCAGCCGACTGCCTTTCTCACTCGACATTTTCTACCATGAACTTGTTTTTCGACCTCTTTTCCGTACTGCTTGGTTTCATTGTGGGGCGACAGGCAGATAGTACATCATATACACTATCAGCAAGCTACGTTGGCAGCGGATTCAACGATGCATTCTCCTACGATGCGATACCCGACCCCACAAACGGCCGTGTGTGCGTATTGTGTTTATACCTTGTCAAATTTGCTCGACTAACTCGGTTTCTGATACTCACAGTACATACGTCGACGCCGCTACCGCTGCAGCGCAAAATCTAACGTTTGCCTCTGCGGACGCATTTGTTCTTCGCACTGACTATACAACGGTGCTTTCGGCGAGCGACCCCGGGCGCAACTCCGTGAGACTGAAATCCAACGTGCAGTACACGAATCATGTCGCTATGTGCGTCATCAATTCTGTGTCGCATTCTCCTTACATAGCGCTGATATCTACATAGCTTTGACGTGAGACATATGCCTCAGGGATGCGCGTACGTTTTTTCAACCCATCACTTTCTTGCATGGAGATCGTTAGCTCATGACGGTATACAATGTAGCACCTGGCCTGCAATCTGGGAGCTAGGAGATAACTGGCCGGCCGGCGGTGAGATAGATATCTTAGAGGGCGTGAACGACAATGGCACGAACGCAATATCTCTCCATACGTCCCCCAGTAGGTCGCACCCGTCATTCACCAACACTTGCGGCATGACTAACAGGCTCGTAGATTGCACTGTTCCAGCGTCAGGACGTGATCAAACAGGGTGCGCCTCGTTCTGTATCTCTCTCGACAGCATCCTGATCCCTGGATGTAGCATAACGGAAACGACAGACTGCGACACAAACGCGAATGGCAATTCTGGGTGTGGCGTAGCCGCGACGGGTACGGGCACGTACGGCCCTTCGTTCAACGACAATGGCGGGGGCTGGCTTGCGCTGGAGCGTTCTAGTAGTGCTGTCAACGTGTATTTCTGGCCGCGGACGAGCAGCACTGTCCCTAGCGATGTGGAAAACGGTGCAGGAAGTATCGACACCAGTCAATGGGTTCGTTTGGTTGTCGTTCTTTAGTCTCCCTGAATTTTCACAGAATGTTCGGCGATGAATCTACAGGGTGTCCCTGTTGCCAACTTCCCCGACACAAGCTGCGACTTTTCGTCCCACCTCGGGCCCATGAATATTATCATCAACTTAACCTTATGTGTGTTATTTCTATCGTTCATCCGAGCGAAGCTATTAACTGACGTATGCTTATCACAGGTGGAGATTGGGCTGGGAATGTATTCAATCAAGACGGCTGCCCTGGGACTTGCGTCGGTGAGTCGAGCCGATGAAATGCTTTGTTCGTCACACACGTGGATCAGTCTGACCATCTCATCCCTGTCAGACTATGTGGATGCGAACCCGGCTGCCTTTGTGAATGCATATTTCGAGTTTGCATCGCTCAACATCTACGAGTAATACTAGTGTCGTGATTTATCGGTAAGCGTGCCATGTCAACTTCTGCACGGGGGGTGATTGACACCGTAATTCCACAGTACATTTGTTATGTATCAGAAATGAAAGTCAATTTTCGCCCTCGCAATAAGTTTATGACATCTTGTGTCTATTTGTGTGTGGCCACTGATGGTGTTACACAACAACACCGCAATTGCGCATTCTAATGACGGGTGGGCGTGCAGCATCTCCGGTTCAAGTACGGTCCCAGCCATTGCAGTCCCGCGTTCCTCATCCGGTACATCGCGTATAAAAGTATAACGGGGGCGCTCCATTTATCGCGACGGGCGTGGAGCTGTGAGTGCCTAATGCTCTCCCACTGTACGAGTGTTTTGGTGTGTAATTTTTTACTAACTGACATGTGTTGTAGGCGAAGGCAGCGGCCTCGACACGCGACGCGCGTAGACGACAGAGCACAGGGGTGTGTGCGGCTACCATGTGTCGATTTCTTCTACCATTGTATTCCGTGTTTTGACTCTTCCAGAACTACCTTTGCGCGGATGCCTGTGCTCGTGAAGCAGCGAACCAGAACGGCACGCAAAACGGCAGATGACTGCTGATCAGCCCCTATCTTTGCCTTGGAAAGGACGCTTGCTTTGGTGCGCTGGCCGAACCTTCTGCAACTCTTTGCACTCGGAGTTCTCATCCCTAGTTGCTCCTGGTAGCACGGACACGGCTCCCGCGAGCACCTACGTGGCAGCGTCAGAAGACTGCGGTCGCTCCTCGTCATAACCAAAGTTTGGCTGCCGTGACTTGTCCTTTCATCGACGTATGATCGTCGTACTACCCAGTGTTCACCACACGAGGCTTCAGACATTGGTCATTAGCTGCCTCACCGGCACAATGATCTGGTCGACTGCCTGATCCCCTGCTCTGCCCACCCTCAGTGACGCGAACTTTATTCCCGCATGAATCACGGGACGGCCTTCGCTAGACAGCTCTCAGTTTGCAGTATCATAATAGCTCTACTCGCGGTGACATGCGGCACGGCGCTACATAGAACTCGACGACTCCTTGGTCTTCGACGATCGCTGGACGTTAAGGTATAAATACTGGTGGGCTCACAATCCTGCTCTATCAATCACCAATTTCTGACATGTTGCCGTCATTCAGCCACTACATTCAAGTTGTCTTGATCTGTCTCCTCGTAAGACGGGCAAGCTGTGCCAAATACACATTATCTGCAAGCCATGTTGGCAGCGGATTCAATGACGCGTTTTCTTACGATGCTACACCCGATCCAACAAATGGTCGCATGTGCGTACTCTTGTTGCATATCGTCACGCATCTGCATTGACATTGTGTTGGGCATTTGCAGCACATATGTGGATGCCGCCACCGCTGCGGCACGAAATCTAACATTTGCATCTGCAAATGCATTCGTTTTGCGTGCCGACCACACAACGATGCTCACAGCAAGCGGTCCCGGACGCAACTCCGTTAGGCTGAAATCCAAGGCTCAGTACCGCGACCATGTAGCTGTGTACGTGAACTGCTTTGTGCTTTCCTACAGACATGAGGCTTAGGTTTCAATCGAACTAGCTTTAACGTGAAGCATATCCCTCAGGGATGCGCGTACGCTTTCCGGTGTCTTCATTTCATCGGAGCTGTTTGCTTATGATGGTATACAATCCAGGACGTGGCCTGCAATTTGGGAGTTGGGGGATAATTGGCCGGCTTCAGGAGAAATTGATATCCTAGAAGGTGTGAACGATAATGGGACAAATGCAGCGTCGCTTCACACGTCTCCTAGTGAGCCTCGTCCGTCGTTCACCGCTGCCTGCTTGACATGACGAACGAACTCGCAGATTGCATTATGCCTGCGTCTGGACGTGCTCAAACTGGGTCTGCATTCCTTCCCTTCGAGTTTATGCTCCTTCGGCTGACCTCTTCATCCTTGCACGCAGAACAACGCAGACGACTAATTGCGACGTGAACGTCAACGGAAACTCGGGATGTGGCGTTGCCGCAACGGGCACGGGAACGTACGGCCCGTCGTTCAATAAAAACGGCGGAGGCTGGCTCGTGCTGGAGCGTTCTAGCAGTGCCATCAAGGTATATTTCTGGCCACGATCGAGCAGCACTGTCCCCAGTGGTGTCAAGAGCGGGGCGGGGAGTATCGATACGAGTAAATGGGTGCGTTCATCTGCCAACCGACCGTAAAACTTTCCCTCGAATTCTCACAATTTGGTGGCGGTGGATCTGTAGGGCGTTCCTGTTGCCAACTTCCCGAACACAAATTGCGACTTTTCAACCCACTTCGGGCCCATGAACATTATCATTAATTTGACTCTATGTGCGTCCTTCCTAGCACTCGTTCTTGCGAAGCAGCCTACTGACGTATGCGTATGGCAGGCGGAGATTGGGCTGGAAACGTCTTTAATCAAGACGGCTGCCCTGGGACTTGCGTCGGTGAGTTGCATCGGGGAAACGTCCCGTTCGTTACACGAGTTGTGATTGACCATCTCTTCCCTGCCAGACTACGTGAATGCGAACCCGGCTGCATTTGTAAATGCATATTTCGAGTTCGCGTCGCTCAACATCTACGAGTGATTTCCTGGGTGAGGGATAATGGTAGGTGCCATGCCGATTTTCGCAGCATATGATGAGCGATTGACACTTGAGGTCTACAGTACATTCCGTATGCATCGAAGATGAACTTCGCTCAAGGGGCCGCAATTTACAGAGAGCCTGGCAGTGACGTGAGCGAGGCGCTCATTGTGTATCACAATTGCATAGAGAAGGAGTATGTCGGCTACATCAGAGACGTCAATGCGGAGGTGGAGTCGACGAATATCGCCCTTGCGATGTTAGGTGCCTCCAACGATGTGGGCCCCGCATATCTCATCTGCTATCCCGAGCCTAGATGACATTTCTATAGCAATTTACGGAGATATACGTCCACTAATTTACACATCTTCGTATGCATGCAAACTTGGCTTACAATCGGCAGAAGATTAATAGATGTGGTCAAGATGTGGTATCGCTAGCACATCAGTCTAGGAATATCAAGGTATCCCCGCTAGAAACGCTTGCCCCTTCGAATACGCCTTTCCCAAGGCCTCTCACCGTACGCCCCACATTCCCCTCGCCAGCTGCAACTCCGATTTCAGTCTTCATAGCTTCCAGAATGAGCAATACCTCGTCTGCAGTTTGAACCACAGAGCCAGGAGCACAGGCAATTTTCCAGATGGATGCCGATATCGGGGCAACTACTGTCGTCGTTGATGCGCTAGTATGGTCAATCCCTGTTATACGTATGAGTGTTGCTCGTATCAGGTCGCGATATAGAGCGAGCCGTGAGCTTGCCTTGTGCATCCGAGCCTCCAGTAACTCGGTTAGGATCATGAGCTGTTCGATTCTGTCTCTCGCATGTCCATTCCTTCAGTAGTTCGTGTTCACTAGAAAAGCTTATCTTGAGTGGCGTACAACATTTACCTTTTGTCGGACCTACCGTGCTTCCTCATGCGCGACCGCATCCGTCCTTCTCTCGAGAAATTGTGCCACCTCATCCGCTATGGACTTGACAAATTCTACGTGCTCTGACATGGAGAAAACGATTTGTTCGACCTGGAATTGATTGAGTGTACTTGGGCATAATGAGCGGGGTTTGAGCTACTTGAAATGCATATCTGCCAGCGTCAAACTCTCTTTCGATCTTGGGAATGACATTGGTTCACGATTAGCGTAAGAATGTTCATTGAGAAGCTGAGCTACCTTGAGATACTCTTCTTCATCTATGACTTTGAAAGTGATCTGCAGAGCACGATTAGTTGGGAAGACCTGTCGAGCGCGTATCCAAACCTGATCGAATGGGTCCAAGAGCCACGGTTTCTGTGTACTGAATTCTTGCCCGTTCCCCCACGTCTGCCATGCAGGAAGTGTACGCCCGTAAAGCTGATATCCGCCGGGGGATTCAACCGGATAGATTGCTGCAACGAGCCCAGCAATACCGACAGCCCCCTGATAATACGCAGTTAGACAAATCGCTTGGAATATAGATCTAGAAATGAAGTAGCTTACTCGAGGCGTGAATGTACGAGAAGGGTTCATTTTTTGACCGACTAATCTACAACGTGGATCAATCTGCAAAGATGGAGGGTTGTACATATATTGAATTGAGCCATAGATATGCACAAACCGGGACTAAGAATGGGCAAGCCAGGTAGAACCCAACACCAAAGACAACCTAGAGGGGCATTAGTATAGATGTCATTGACATACAGAGGGCCGAATATACTTACCCAGTTACAGGATACTAATTTACTCAGAGCCTCCTCCGCACCACCACCGAGTCCGTTGTTTCTTGCTAGGTACTCGATATTGCTGGGAAGATACACTGCCTTGTCGCGTATCGTCTGCATGTAGCGCGAGAGGGCCTGACGATTCCATCGGTCATTGAGTACGATAGGAAAGGTGATCCTTCGACCTATAAACCGCATCTCGTTTGTGCTATCGGGGAGTGCATGTGCGACGTCCACAAGCACTGCTAGCATGTCATGCTGGGATATGACTGTCGGATCATAGTAGCACTACATATCGTGAACAGAGTCAGACCGGAAAGCACACTGCTCAAGAAACAATTGATCATACCATTGTTGAGCGAATGCAGGGCGCAAGCGACACTAGGCCAGAGATGTTTCTCCCGTAGACGACCGATTCGAGTGCGTGGACACGAGCACGCAACGCAAAATCCAGGATCATGTCACCAAATTCGGCAAGGATTGCGGAGTCTCCAGCCTAGCCATGAATACGAAATAAGCAATGAGGTTTAAAAAACCGCAGGACAAAGCTTCGACTACCTGACGAAACACGACACCAGGGCGTGGATACTCCCCTTCCGTCGGAGGAATAACATACAACTTGGCGTCGCTGTGAGGTGTATTATGGAGGTTCAAGTCAAGGGAGGCAGAGTCGGCAGGCCGTTGACTGGAGACGTGGGCGACGGCATAGGCTTTGAGTTCTTCAAGCCAAGATACGGAACTGCGGGTTAGACCAACGGCGTCCTCCCAAGAGATGCGTTTGAATTGGACGGTACACCCCGGAGCCAACTGGCCCAATTTCCACCTTGGAAACAGCACGAAAAGCTAGCTAAGTCAAAGATGAAACACAAGTTGAGGATATGCACCTACATCTCGGCGGAAGCAATGGTGCACAAACAAACATATCCACCCATGTCTGGACCCTCGTTTCCAAGAATGACGGGCGTGTCACCGTTAATATTGACGCTCCCGCGTGCATACGCGCAGTCGAGGATATTGCTCGGGTGCGAACCACCCTCGCCTCCGTGGTTCCTTGCCCACAATATCCTCGCCTGTGGACACTCGAGGCGGATGCCCATTCGATTACTAGATATGCTGACACACCATAGAGTCGAGTAGAATGCATCTGTACCTTCAGAGGTGATGAATTCGGGATCATCGTGAGGGCCGGAGAGGACATGAATGGTCCATTTCCTCGGATAGCTGGGAATTAGAGAAGGAGGGATGGATACCCGACGGCTAGCGTCAGGCACAATTCCATCAATCTCGTCTCTCGTGGGTGCACATTCACCCAAGGCCAGAGCATCCCCAGCACGCAGAGCACGACCCTAGAGATGATGGCAGAGTCAAATTTTAGCGAGCCTAATGAACCTCAACTCGAGACTGACCTGGTACCCTCCGAGCCCCATCGAAGTTGATTTCGACCCTAAGTATTGAGCGACCTTCGGGAACCCGCCCCGAATAGCAAGATACGCCCTCATGCCTTGGGCAGGGCCCGCTTCCGTCCTCCCACCAAGCACCATTAGACCATTTTCAGGCACTACGAGCCTCGTCCAGAGCATCTCGTCCTTTCCATTCACTTTCACGCCCGACGTTGAACCAGTCACAGCGATGACAGCGGCAACTTGGAAAAGAATTTTGAGTTCCGCACCGGGGACAGCTACCACTTCAAGGGCGGCTGTTTCGCTGTGGTTGCCCACTAGGACGTTGGCAGCGCTGAACGCGCGGACATCCATAGGGCCGCTATGCGGAATTCCGCGACCGATAACTCGACCAGGAAGTTCTTGTACGGTTGTCTCGACGCCACCCGAGATGACACTAATTGCCCTACAAGTTTAGGCAAGCGACTTCAACCTAAACAACAAAGGGAGACAACTAAACTTGCACGACTGACCGAGGAGTGAAGGCGAAGTGATCCAGAAACGACGTTGTGGTGTGACCGTCTCTGAATTCTCCATCTCTACAAATTGCAAGCAGGTATTCAAGATTCTCTCCGGGCCCACAGATGTCACACTCTTTGAGGGCAAGTATCATTCTGTCAATGGCTTCGTTCCGCGTCGAGCCAGTGACGATGACCTTGAACAGAAGGGGGTCAAAAAAAGGTGTGACAGTTGTGCCCGTCGATACCTGGTAAAATGTGTTGATGAGCAGTTGAAGAGGCACTGAGAAGTAACACCGTGAATAGCTGAGAGAAGTACACACCCAGCCGTCGATCCTCAGCCAGTCTTTCGTATCGCCCAGGGAGACATGCTGAAGTATACCGGGAGCAGGTCTAAAGCCTTCCCCGGGGCGCTCAGCGTAGACTCTCGCTTCCAGCGCATGACCTTCTATCGGCCTTCCTGGATTGACAGCGGAAGACTCAAGGTCGAGAGGCATATCTCCCGCTGTAGCATGAATGAGCATGAGCCAAACGATATCCAGGCCGGGATGTAGCGCCTCCGTCACACCGTGCTCGACCTTGAAGTTTATCATGCACGCCAGTATCAGCGAAATTGCTATTGAAAAATATGAATAATGAGATTCTTACTTGAATGCGAGTATTCATTTCGAGGAAGAAGAATTCGGCGGTTTCCTCGTCGACAATGAATTCGACCGTACCTATTCGCGTCATCAGGCATACCGTATTGGACTGACTCGAATGTGACGAACCGGCAGACCCATATTTCAGGGACTTGCAAAGGCGGACCGCAGCAGCGCACATTGTTTCTTTGACATCTGCTTAATCGTTCAATCACAGAGCTCCCAGTAAGAGTATACCAGCAACTCACCGGGATGATCACGCAGAAACACACTCGGGGCTTCCTCAATCACCTTTTGGTGCCGCCGTTGTACACTGCACTCGCGTTCACCCATGTGAATAGAATTCCCATACCCGTCTCCGAAAACCTGACATTTGAAACTACATGGTCAGCGTCTTCATTTCTTATCTTGAGTATATCTTTGAGCGTACTTGGACTTCAATATGTCGAGCAGCAGGTAGATACCGCTCAATGAAAAGACCGGCATGCCCAAAGAGCATCTAAGGCACAGAATGAGGAGAAGAACATAAATCAGAATGAACATGCACTCACACGGGCACGGTCTCTCGTCGACGGAAACATTCTTCCGAGTTCCTCTTCGTTCCGGCATACAACCAGACCCATTCCACCGCCCCCAGCGGTAGCCTTGATCATCACCGGATATCCAATGGTATGCGCGACTCGAGCCGCGTCCTCCATTTCATCCACCAGCCCCTCTGAGCCTGGAACGACACTCAAGCCTGCGCCAACAGCAATCATGCGGGCTTCGTGCTTCAACCCCATGCAGCGTATTATTTCGGGACGAGGTCCTACCCATGCAACACCGGCGTCGATAACGCGGGCTGCAAAATCGGCATTCTCGGAGAGGAAACCGTACCCGGGGTGAAGAAGTGTCACATTATGCTGCCTGCAGAGTGCGAGCAGCACTTCCTGGTTGAGGTATGATTGAGCTTCCGAAATATCGGTGGCTGCGAGTGCAAATGCTTCATTCGCAAGGGATACGTGAGGCGAAAGGGCATCGGACGGTGCATATACGGCTACCGTACGAATGCCGAGCCTATGCGCCGTGCGGATGATGCGCACGGCAATCTCGCCGCGGTTGGCGATGAGTAGTTTGTGTGCCCTATCCATCGCCGTCAGATGCAAAGGTATACGAGCATGGAAGAGACTGGATACTGACGAGATCGATAAGGTGCTGCGCCCGGGAAGATTTTGCCCTTAACGGCGTAATGTGGGGCAACTGAAGTCACGCCGCAGAAAAACAGTTCCGTGTGAATGCCACTGGAATAGCACATAACTATAATAGAATTGACGCGCTCAGCGTTCTCGAAGTTTTGAGAGGCCGTCAGACGTACGCCGAACTGAGTTAATGTAACGGGGATTTGACTTCTGTGACGAATGCAGAACTTCAAGATGTCTGGTAAAGATCGCATCCGTTCAGAGTGAGTCGCACACCTGCTTAATGAAAAAGATGCAGTACTCACCTTCTTGCTGAGTTCACGTCCAAACAAAGGCGTTTTGTGGTATTTGACGACGGAATAGATATCACTAGCACTTTTGGAGCATGGGAAACGGCCGCGCCTTTGCGTTTCTGAAATGGGGCAAAGGGCATTGGGCAAGTATTGATTCTACGATACGGTTCCGCGCGGGAGAGACGTCTGCTGCTATATATCACCCTTGCCCGCAACGAGTCGGAGGGTTTGGATGATTAGGAGTTTAATTGTAAGTAGCATTTGGCGGTCAAGTTCAAGTTCAAGTTCAAGGAGGGGCAAACGCGTGGAACTCACCAAAATCATATCACAGTGCGTAGGTGTTATACCGGGCGGGTCGTACTCCTTCACAACTTCAAAAGTATGCTCGTCGCGTCAAAGGCGCAGTTCCGTCACCCTGCTCAGTGGTGCACAGACCTGAAGAACTGTTGAACGTCGAACGTCGAAACGAGGAAACTGGAAGCTTTGATGGATGAGGTTTCCTTCGAGTCCCGGGCTCAAGGCATTGCCCTGCAAAACAACTTCGGGTACGGGGAATCGAACCCCGAGCTGCCGCGATCTGCGCAGATGCGTATGAGAGGCGGCAATGTTAGCCGTTACACCATACCCGATTGATGAAGGTTAGAGAAGATGAGAACAGATACCGTCCACGCCGACATTGACATCCGGCAGCTTACCACATTCATTTCGTACCTCGATCTATCCGTACTCTTTCTATCTGCGTTATCCATTGCCCAGAATTCACGTTCGTTCGAGCAAACCATGTCCCAGCGCGTTTCAAGCTATGTGCATGGTAGCGAGGTGAAAATTTCAACGGAGACGCCACAATTCTAGATAAGGTGAATTGACCCCTGAGCGTTGCTGCGCCTGCGGTGCCGGCCAGCCGCCATAGGCTTACTCAGCGCTGCTTTCCCCGCGATAACTTGCACTACTCATTTACACCAATACGCTCTTCTACTTACAGTCAAGTAGCGACCAGCATAGTTGTAAGGATTTCCAATCTAAAGCCAAACTTGCGTTGGAGGTCTCTCTGATTTTTCGATGACTTTTCTAGACACAGTGGCACGGAGTCATGTCGATTTCTGTCTTGCCAGATGAAGTCATCGAACACATCCTCGTATTTTGCGCAGAGGCTGGCGCACCCTGTTCCATCAGCGCGTTCTCGCAGACTTGCAAGGCTTTCCATAAGCTTGTCTACACTATTCAAGACAACCATCTGTGGCGGGAAGTATTTCTGACAACGTTCGACGACCCCCGGCGCGTTAAAGCTTCCTTCAAAGACGGGCAATTGGATGGACTCGGAGGCAACTTCAGCTGGAAACTCTCCTTCCAGCGGCGATACGTTGCAGCGCGATATATTCACAACTCGGACGCAGATTCACCTGATGATCCATCTCTGACGCTGGCAACACTAAGAAGCCTATGTTCCGTAGTTTCGACTGCGCTCCCCTTTCCCTTGGTGCAAAACCTCTCCTTCCCTGTACTCCCGCGCAATAGTGCATTGCCTTCGCGCAGCAGTCCGTTGCCGTCCATTTTCCCGAATTACCCTGCCTTTCCGCCTCTTGTTCTCCTCATGGCCACGGGAAGGCTTGCCTTGGTACCACCACCGCAGGACTCGCTCAATATATACTGGCTTGAAGAACTTTTCAAGCGTAAAGGCTACCCGCCGTATCTTACCCGTAGGATTCTCGCAGGTGGCGCCATTGTACCCATCAAGTACTTGGAGAACGACGATGCAGATGGCTGGCACGAGTTCGAAAACGCGAAATTGTTCTACAAGCTCATTTGCTGCACGGGATTCATCCCCATTCCCGCCCCCGAAACCGACTCAGAGTACGACAATGATAGCAATGTCGTGCCCCCTCTTGATTTGCAGCACAAACTCGCGCGTCGTTTTGCGCGTATAACGGTATACGACCTTCGCTACCTATGGGGCGCCCGTCATTGGGGACCGTTTCTTCCGGACCACAGCCGACCCCACTTCGAGGGCGACGCCGTCGATTTTGATGGCCTTATGCCTCTCCTCCTTGGTAATGACGAGGCGGACAGGCCAAGCGCCCCGCCGGACGATGACGACGACGCTATATTCTATCCTGACTACCATTTCCTTGCCTGTGCACGGATAGTAGTTGAAGCGAACTTGATGGACATGTTGCGACAATCGGAAGAGCAGGATGAGCCTGACCATCGGCTCGAGGAATTTCTGGGAGACGCCATCAGGCGCCTGGAGGGCTTGCGGATGGGGAGCGCACCTGGTTTCTGGGATGCTTACGAGGCGGCGAACTCGAACGAAGAAGGGGCCGACGGATGGGATTGGGCCGGCGTCGAAGGCGAGTGGAGGTGAGTGTGCACTATACAAATGCCTGGCAGTGTTCGTGCGTTGCTTACGTTGATTAGACGGTGCGTTTGCTGGCTTGACTACCGGGATCTACTTGGTGAGCTTTGTCTGTGCAAATACGCTTGGAATTACTTGTCTTTGCTGATGATGATGTTCCGCAGTCCACAACGTAAGTTCTGCATTTTGTGGTTTACCGTCCAGAATAAGCCGCTTAATGTGCCTCCCGTGGGACTCTGCATTTCTCCTTTGCAGCTGCATTCCACGCCGACCCGCTTTCGAGGTGACGTCGAAGAGGTTCTCCGTATCGTCCCCATGAGCCTCCGTGTATCCGGCTACTCCCGATCCCCTCACGCACGGCTACCCACTATTTTCGTTGAGGGCGAGAGCGAGGGCCCCCCTGAGGGTCAGGGCGTGAGCATCAGACACATCAAGGGCTCAGTAAGCGCCATAGGCGACTCTACTGTCCGCTGGAGCCTGGTGCGCAACATTTTATAGCATCGCCCTACGTATAGTACTTACGTATATGTGTGTGGTGCAGACATCCAGCTATGCAGACAGCGCTGCGCCCGAGTGGGCGACGGAAGGCGTACAGGTTGGCAACGTTGGGTCGGCGCTGGGTGTGCTGGGACTTTGGACCGGTGCGGAACACGAGCGTACGGACCCCCTTGGTGAGTCCTTGGCGCATCTGCCAGATAAGATGAGTTGCTGACTGGGCTATAGGTCCTTTTTGGGCATGGAAAGTCGCGTAACCGCAGTAGGTGCGTCCTGGGTCCGGGACGACCTCGCGTATGCGTAGAGATTGGAGTGTCAGGTTTTTTGCTCTCCCTGATAATTATGAGGAACTCGGCTCATTGTTTTCGTGAATTTATCGCTTTTTCAACCTGAATCCGACACCAACTGCGTGACATTGCATACAATGGTTGGCATGCTCGAAGTGCTCTCGCTCAAGATGCTGGTACAGCAGAAGGCTACTTACATATGCACTCGAACTCGTAAACAAACATCGAAATTTGCAAAATAAGAATAGTCGACAACGTAGGACTAGCTAAGAGTAACAGTACAAAAGATGAAAAGCACATGCAGATGCAGCAGGGTAAGGTATGTAAGATGCAGTAAGATAAAGGATGGAACATACATGATGTATTTAGATGTATTAACCGACAAGTCGAAAACGTACTGTAATCCGCTGTCCCGTCCAGAATGGATGGGAGTCGTCGGGAAGGACTGCAACCTCCAGCTCGCCTGTCATATGTTTGGCGAGGACGATGGTGTCGTCGGGCTTTTCAGCGGTGGGTTTCGGTAAGAGCATGACAAATTCAGGACAGCACGAAAATCGAAGGAGCACGCCCCCATCCCGTAGACTGAACGCCCCGTTCGGACTGCGTGCAGAGATAAGTTTCCGGTGATGACATCGAAGGATAGAAAGGAGTACTGACTCGAAGTTGATACCAAACGTGGTCCCAATATCTTTCTGGATGGAGTTCACGCGATGCTGAGTATCTGCTGGCTTGGCCTGGGGGTCTGCAACGATCGCGTATTCTCCATCAAAGGCAAACGCGGCGCTAGTCTGCTCAAAGCCTTCCTGCCGGTGCTTGAATTGCAAGTAGCATTTCTGCGCCTCAATGAAGTTCTCGAGCCGGGTTTTCAAGGCCTCCATAAGCTTTCCAAGGTGCTGGAAGACGGGATACTGATGGAAAGGCTGGCTCTTCGGCTTCTGAATGGCGTCTCATCAGCTCCAAAATTGAGCACGAACATTGCAGGAAGTACCTGATTCTTGACATTCGCACGACCTTTGCCCTTCTTGTGTGACCGACTAACTGTAATGAACCCCTTCGCACAGCAGTCTGCGCATTCTTTACGATTGGACGAGGGGTCGACTAGAGCACCGCAAAACGTATTGGCACACGTTGAATGGCGCCCGTCGATCAGTCGTCTTCGAGTCTTCCCTGCTTGATGTGGCTAAATTTTACGAAGGATAAGTAACAGATCAAATGGACGAGCAGCGCAGCACTTACAGCTACGTTCGAATGACCAGCGGGAGTGTCGGCATGACGCTTGCGTTTGCGGTAGTACGCGCTGTTGGCAGCAAGAGGCACTTCGTCACTGTCACTATCATCGGCCTGGGTCAACGGGTCCAAGCCTGTGGTCGCCTTGTCCTGTCGCAGCTGTGCACTCACGCGGGTGCGATCCCGACAAGGCCCGCACATTTTCCAACGATACTCTTCAACGGGAGGGATGACAGTTGTGCAGCTACGGAGCGTGCAGACACGATAGCCTGGCGGTAGGGGTATCATGCGAACCTTTGTCGGCGTCGAGGGCTACACATCGTGAGATGTTAGATAGATGTACAGTCATTTTGCATCGAACGATCACTCACGACTGCTAGATCGCCGTTCATGGAATCAGCCCAGCCGGAAGTTGCTGCGTTCGACGAATGCAATGAAGGTCCCAGACGAGGATTGGCCACGTTGAGACGGACACGTTGATATTCCCGATTACGGGTGCGACACGGAGGACACAATTTCCACCGGTAATCATGTGGGAGAGGCGTCTCACAAGTCCGTATAGCGCATATGCGAGTAGCTTCAGCGGGTGCAATGCCGGATGAAAGAGAGGCGAGCGGAGGTATGCGGATTTTGATACCGGACAACTTGCGCGGCTGGGTAAAAAATGAGAGTCCGAATGATACAATAATCACAGACCCTTACAGGTTGATTCTCTGAAGAGCTAGCGGAGTCGATCTCTGACTCTCCCTCAGAGTCATCGGAGGAGCTAATGTCGGTGAGCTCACTGTCCCATCCACTGATGTGGGCGTGCTCTTCACCGGCGACGGCATCATCGTTAACGGCGGGGATCGTCGATGTCTCTTGGACGGAACCGGCAGCTCCATCTTCTGTAGGCGCTTCGGGCCAAGCCAGCACCAAATCGTCGACCAAGATTGAGGGATCTAGTGCCTCGTCGGCGGCCGTGCCCATTGGATCGTCAGCAGCAGGAACAACGGTATGTGCCTCTGGGCCTGATTTGCTGGAGTCGCCTCCTACTTGCGGTCTTTCCTCCGTACCAGAGAGAGGATCCACAGTCATGGGCTCAATAGCAGACCCAATCATTGGTGATGGATTAGAAGGCGGGCCCATTGCCGACGCACTAGGGACTGTGTGCGGTGGGACTGCGTGCTGAGAAGGTGTGTCCCCTATTGGGGGCTGAGAAGACGATTTCCCAGTTACTTCGATCTGAACGGCAGGAGCTGCCTCAAGAGTTACAGGCGAATCGACTGCGGCCTGAGCATCAACGACTACGGCGGGGTGCGCTCCGTGGCCCTGACCACCCTGCCCTGCACCTCCAAGGCTAAGCGGCTGGGGCGGACGAGGTTTGGAGTCCTGAGACGTATGTTCTGCAGCGGGGCTCGCTTCCGGTTCCAGAGCTTTGGGGTTCCTCCTGGCTTTCCACCGCTTCCAGCTACATGCAGGGCATCGCATCCACAGCGCACTATCAGGTACAACGCCCCCACATCCTTCGGTTTCACACACACGCTGTATCTAAACATGAAAGAGTTAGATAAATACGTCGCCATAGTAGCGCTGCGCCAGCTTACGATAGGTTCATCCGTGACAGTGCCGGGCTCGACACCAGGTACTTGAAGGGAGGATGGCCATTCGAGCAAAGACGGAAGTTTTACGGGTGGCGGTGGCGACGCTGATGTACTCGACGTAGACGCTCTGCGTGTAGTGTTCGTAAACTGAAGGGCCCATGACGGCTGCAGCGGTACCGTTATATCTGCAGGGTTGACCGTCGTCGGCACTGTTTCCGGTCGCGGTATCGGCGGCACTGCGGGTGGACGTATAGAAGGCGCCGATGGTGCACTAACGTGGCGCTGAGACTGCACTGAAGGACGCTTCGCGATTTGTTGCTTCCCCGCTTGAGTGGAGCTCGAGGCTATAGGAATCAGAGGAGGGTGGGGCTGAGATGCAGGCCCAGGGTGAGGAGCTAACGCACAGCCCGCTTTCGTCATCTTCGGCTACACAGTTGACTTTAGCAAGTCTGCAATTAACGAAATGAGGCTACGCACCTTCGTTGGCGGCGTCGCTGGAGCCATCGGCTGCGGTAGGTTTTCCAGGCCGCGTGGCTGCAAGAGCGACAAATTCTTGGCACCTAATCCACTGCCATACCCGGACGACAGGCAGCGATCGCATACCATCCCAACGATATGGCGGGGAAGAGCGGTACCGCAGCCGTATCGCATGCACATACGAACATGCGCGGCAGAATCGCGATGGGGAAGAGGCTGCGCCCGAGAAGGTAACGGGGCCGTATGCGTCTGCGAAAACCTGGGTGCGGAGGCCGTTTGCGGTGCCTGAGGACGAAAACGCGAAATCCTCGTGAGCATCACCGCTTCGATATGGACGGACATAGAACGTACGGGTGGACGGGTTGGCGCTACAAGCTCCCCCTTGGCGTTGAAATAGACACCGGCTGGCTCAAAACTTCGGGGAGTCGCATGTGGGGGTGGCACGGCGCTGCCTGCATATTGAGGTGTCTGCGATGGAGCTGTATGTAAGACAGCAGTCTGCGCGGGAGCACTCGAGATACGCGGTCGCTGCCGCGTCGTTGCGCTCGTGCGTCGACAAGATGTGCACATAGCGAGCTCATCAGGTCCTTTGGGAGGGTTCTCTAGCAGTGCCCAACATTGGAAGCATCGCACCATCGGAGCCCATCGGTTCGTGCTCTAGAATTTTGGATTCTATGTCAGCGTTGCACGGCGGTAATGTACAGAGGTATACAAGTCAAAATTCCGTTAAAAAACGGAAATGAGCAGAAAACTAGGGGAAATCAAGGAAAAAATCGCGTCGCCTCTAAATTGCAAAGGTGGGAGCCCGGGTTGTAGATATGACGCGTACTCACATTGTTCTCGTACACCTTCGCGTCAGGCATAATGAACAAAGCTTCGGCTGAGGCCGTAGCAACGGTTGGTTGCGATGTTTGAGCTGTAGTTGGAGGGTGTGTGCCGTCGTCCGCATCATTAGACTTGGGACGTCCACCAGTGTACTTATGACATTTAGTACACACGCCCTTGTTCACGCTCAGTTCGACCAGAAAGCCATCGCATGACGGACATTGCCGAAACAAAGTTGCTAGGTCGCGTTGTTGCGACCCAGGTGACGAACTCGCCTGCATCCTGCAGGCGACACTCTAAGAATGGTATATTCACTAGATAACAAAATGCGGGGTAAATGTATGTCATTGGTGATAGAAAATCGATGCGCTCACCGTAAAAACTGTTAGACCTGGGTATAAGAGATCGTGTGCGACCTGTGGAAGGAAAGAGAGTAGGGCATGAGGGAAACGAACGCCGTCGCCATCGAGCTGTTGCCTTTGCTTCGTCGACATAAAATTTGTAATTTTTTTTGGCGTCGCCGAAATATTGACCGAGATCTAAGATAGCGCCGCCGGGAACCAATCAAAATCGCATCTGGGGAAGACTTTGCATTCGTCAGGGGCTTTTGCCCGACGTCCAGCTGCTTTACTTACCGTCCGGCGTCCGTACCATCTTCTGCTCGATTTCGTGCGCAGTAACGAACTCGTCGAGGCTTGTCTACAACGGTGTTTCTCCAAATGACTACTAGGATCTCTACAACGCGCTTGAGGGGCATATCGGTGCGAACTTGTTGCAATGAAGGCGAGTGCGGCGCGACAGCAATCGTACTTAATTTCGACAAGGGCTCTATGTCACGACCTTCGTGCAAACTAAGCTGGTGGGAATGTTCAATGGTAGAACTCAGACAATTCTCCTTCGTGAGTTCGATGTCCTGGTCAAGCGCTTGCTTATATGGGTTCTGTTTCGCACGAAACGAAGCAATATCGTGGGACGCGCCGCAGCAGCTCTGAAGTGACGTCCGAGTCGTCGTACCGAACAGTAGCCCTTGATCTCTTGCAGTCCCACCCATCATGGCCCTAAGACCACTTCGCGCCACAGTAAATTGTGATATGGGAGAGGTGTGTACCCACACGAATTTGAAGAGGTAACTTAATGAAAGTCTTTCGCATTTAAGGGCTTTTCGCTGTACAGAATGGTATCTGCTATAGGTCTGAAAAAACAATGCGTGAAAGTGAACAGCTTGGCAGGGAGACGACGAGTCGCTCATGAAGAGAATTCATCTCGCCAATATCGCTTGCGGTTTTCATGCTTCGTGAGTGTGTACTCTCTATCCCGAGTACCTGATCTCTTGCCTTACAACGTTGGACACGGTCGAAGGGACTTCGCCATCATGAACAAGACTGTTGCCCTTGCAAAGGAGAACAACGTTCTTGTTGGTGCACACCCGTCACTTCCTGATCTTCAGGGATTTGGCCGACGAGAGATGGCAATCGAGCCGGTGAATAAATCACATTGCGCTTATCTTAGTCACTGTGGTCAGCTCTAACATAGAATTTAAGGATGAGCTAGAAGCATGCTTCATATACCAGGTCGGCGCTTTGTCAGGGTTCCTCAAACGCCACGGGCTGCCCTTGAACCATGTACGCCTCGTTTCTCGCCGTATTGTTCTCTTTCACTAGATGCGGTTGATAGGTCAAACCACACGGTGCAGTTTATGGGCAGTCGGCGCGCTCGCTTCCGCTCGCTCGTGCCGCAGTAAACGTCGCCAAAATATACGACGTAGCATTCGTAGGCCTGGCGGGCACGGCACACCAGACAGCTGCTGCAGAGGCCGGCGTACCTTTCATAGCCGGTAAGCATACCATTCATCGTTCAGTTTGTTTATCGGAACTGAATGGCGATGCGCGTTCAGAGTGGTTCGCGGACCTCGATTACAGCCCCGAGGGAAAATTACTCATCACGAAGTAAGGCAAGCTCGTTTCTGTTCGTTTTGCGTACGCTTACTCCGCTATCGCGAATAGGCAGCATACTCCGGTATCGTCGGATGAAGTTCGGCAGAGGGTGTGACGCATTTGTCCCTTCCATGGACTCTACTCACTTCCTTGCTCGCTAGGTAAAGACTCTGTTGTCGATGCACGAGGTGACAACCAATAACAACGGGCGCCTCCCAATAGGAGAGGGCGTCGATGCCGTCTCCATTTGCTGTCATTCAGACACACCTGTGAGTCACGCCATATTTAACACCAAAGGTATCTAACGTGCAGGGAATATGACAGGATGCTGTCCGAATTGCAGAAGAAGTAAAGCGATTGGTGGACGAAAGCAACACAAATGCTGGGTTCGATCAGTAATCATATCGATGTTCAGAAAACATAACAGAAAGGTGTCCGTTTGGCTCTGTACTTTTCGAAACATCGACTGACTCTCGCCGGATCCTAAAACCTTGACATGCGTGGATATTGTCATTCGTTATGGTTAGAGCCCCCTCAGACACACTTTCTATCGATCATACGATCATAATCTCGACACTTTTGCGGCCACGACGGTGAATTTCTGAACTATCGGAGTGGCGACGAAGAATGTATCCGAATTCGCAAACAAGGCCTCCGCGACTTTTCCCCCGAGGTGTGCATTCCTTCCGAGTTCGTCGGGGAAGAAATCGATGACGGCGAATATATCAGTCCCAGGAAATTCGACGGCGTACCATACCGGGGTGTCCGGTTCCGCCTCTACGAGGGGAAGCGCGCTCTGGGGTTTTGTTCAACTCAGACGTTACGATGTTAACGGTAGCAGTACGCACCGTCAACAAGTCCTTCACGGCCTCCACCTGCTTCGGCTTTGCAGTGAGAAGAACCGTCAAACCAACCCGCAGGCCTGCATTCTTCTCCTTCGACACCACACTCTTTACTTTGCTAGCCAATACCGCTACTTCGTCAATCTGTGGTGCCGGACTCAGCAATGACGGCGCCTTGGCCATCAAAGCCTCTGCGAGTTTCCCCGACAGGTGCGCCTGGCGCCCGCTCTGCGCTACGAAAGTATCGAATATTGCAAATGTGTTTGGGACGTCTGGGTACTTGACGGCGAACCACTGTGCGGTGTCGGGTTCCGCCTGGACGAGGTCGTATCCGCCGAGAAGAAAGTCGGCGAGAGCGTCCTCTTCGCCTTCCTTGGCGCTCAGAGGTACGAGGAGACCGTAAGCTGCTATAGATTTGCCTGCTACTCGTAACGTGGACGGCTTGTCGAAAAATGACCCAACGTACCAGACATTCTCAGGGAAGATGATATCAGGATGCGGTATATATGCTTGTAACTGCACGCCTATATATGCCCAGTGGGCTCCGATGTCCCCATCGAAAGTGGCGCCCTCCCGTGCCAGTATATCCACGTCGATGTGCCTATCGATGCCTTCTTAGGAAAAGGCGAGCAATTTCTGGGCGAGCATTCGTTCTTGTGGTAGAGTTCCAAGGCCCCACTACAGGAAGCTTTGGAGCGCACATGTGCGCTATGCCACGGTTTACAGTGCTCGAGGACAAACAAGGAAGTCAAGATATAACTGGGATACAGGATGTACACATACGCACAGATCATATACAGGAGGAGCAACACAATTGAGAAAGTGGGTCCCTTTGCACCATGGTCCGTCATTAAGGCTATTGGGCCAAAGCTTGTTCTGCCTCCTCCCGTTTCATCTTGTCATAGCATTCGAGCGTGACACTGGCAAGGAAACAGGGGATACACTGCTCCTCTTCGACCCAGTTGCGCATGATCTGCGGGAGCTCCTCCGGGCCGCCCTCGCTTTGCGCGACGAGCTGCATCTTCATGCCCTCCCCGGTAGCTGCAGCACCGGACTGCGGCTGGAAGATGAACGACGCATTGAGGTCGTAGATCGAGGTGCACCGCACTTGCCCGTTCGGATAAAATGCAAGCTTCACTCCAAGGATGGTGGCGATAGCTTCTCGGAATTCCGCACTCTTTGCTTTAAATACCTTCAAAATTTCCTCGCGTTAGGGACATTGGGCCGTAGTCGAACGAGACTCACCTGCTGGAGTCGCAACAGACGCTTTTCCTTCTGCTTTACCACCTCTTCGAGCTCACCTTTCTCCTTGTTCACAATGTCCCAGCTTTCTCTGGGCACAAGTTCACCACCGCTGGCTTCACCGCTACCACCCTTGTACCCACTTTGCTCCAGTTCTTTAAGACGATTCATAAGCGCCTCGTTTTCCCCTCTGAGCTGTGTCATGGCTGCACGGCTGAGGTCTTCCCATTGCTGGGCGGGGTTATCTTGGAGACACAAGATACGCCTACCGGGGGGCACATGGTTTCCCGAAGCGATGTCACCTTGAAGGTCGAATAGCGTTTGCTCAAGCTCATCGATCCGCTCAAGCTGCTGCTCGCTGACCTGCTCCGCTTCTTTGAGAGCTAATGACAACTAGGTGAGCAGGAAGTGGATCTCGAGGTGAAACGACGAGTGCGCGTACCTGACTGCGCCTCAGCTTTTGCGACGCGCGCTTCCTCCACCTCCTGACTGAGTTCTTTGCGCGACTTTCCTGTGCCCAAAGTCCCTGCATCGCCACCGAACGCGTCGATCTCCTTTTCTAACGCTTTGTTCGTCGCCTTATATTCCTCCAGCAGCGTCTCCAGCTCCTGCAATCGTTGCACTTTAGCCTTTGCGACATCCGCACTCTCTGTTCCCGCTGCTTCTTCCTCCGCCGAGAAGCTCGACTTCGACAACAATTAGTTAACGCTACGCGAATACGGATTACACTCACGACTAGTGCTTGCAGGAATCCGACTTCACGTTCGGCTAGCACGGTCCTGTGCTCCCGTCGTTGGAGTTTCTCCTTCAGCGAGCGCAGCGCTACCTGCAGCTCATTGATCTCCGTTCGCGATTCTGCCTCGCGCCGTTCGGCGTCCGCGAGTTCGGCTTCGCGTGTACGCAAGAGTGCAACGTTTGCACCGTGGTCCTCGAGCAGTCGTGCATGCGTAAGGCGCAAAGCAGACAGATTTCGTGTGACTGAAACCGGCGTTTTGGAGGCCGAGGACGCTTCAACAGTTTTCGTCGCCCTGCACAATGTAAATGTATCGTCGGACAACATGATACTGAATTTGACTGACCACTCTTGTCGCTCGCGCCGTCCGGCTTCCACCTCTGCCTCGAGCTGCGCGACTTTGTTTCGCAGTGCCTCCATTGTGCTTACTTTGCGCTCCAGTGCACGCTTCTCCTCCCGCAGAACTTCGACGCTTGCATGTCGCTCACGTAGTACCGCCAGCTCTGCATTTTGCTTCGCGTTCACCGACTCGAGTTGGCGATGGTATTCGGCCTGTTTGTGAAGTTCGGTGCGTACGACGGCCCAGGTGTCCTCTTCCAAGCTCTTGCGGCTTGTGATGTCTTGCGCCGTGCTGAGATCGTCCAGTTTTTCTTGCATCGCGCGTATTGACTGTCCGCGTTCATCGGCAAGCAGCTTAACTTCGACTAATTCGGCTTCGAGAGCGGATACCTGACGCGTGAGTGTATATATCTGGGATTTCTGTGACGCAATGATTTGGTGGGTGCTGCGTGATAGCGACGAGTGCGCGTCGTCTAGATCTTCGTGTTCTTGCTGTAGGCTTGCGAGAGCATCACGCGCGCTACGCAGGGCCTCGTCAGCTTTCCGCTGTTCACGTCACCGTCAGTAGAACGCGCGAAAGGCTCCGTGTGGAACGAGACGCACTTTGTCCTCCTGTGCTTCTGCCCGTTCTCGTTCCTTTTCTTCGCGTTCCTTCGTCTCCCGCTCAGCGAGCCACCGCCTATCACGCTCCAACCGTTCAATGAGCACGTCCTTCTCCCGTAACTTGGACTCGAGCTCTGTTTTCATCGTTTGAACGGTCAAAAGCTGGCGCTCGAGTGACGCGTGTGCCATATGCGAAGTAAGCGTCTGTGAACGCTGCTGCCGCTTCGCAGTCGAGAGTTGGGGATCTAGTAGAATGCCTGTGCATCAGGTAACACAAAGAGAACGACATCATGGCATCACGTACCTCTGTCGAGTTCTGCCTGAAGCGAGTCGCGTTTCGCTGCCGTTGACCTGGATGGGCGTGCATTGGAGCGGATTTGGTTTGGGGGCGTTGAGAAGCTATCCCTGTCCATTGCGCACCCTACGTATTGACCTTGGGCAGACCGGTCAACAGAACAGGTATACGACCTGTATACTCCTGTATACAAATGCCACTGCCAGCCGGGAGGAGGTGAAAGAACAGGTCCCGATTCCCGACAACATTTCGCTCTGCTTCCGTTTGAGCAGTGGCCTGCTTTCGTCCGGAACCTCCTCACCTCGTTTTTTGAACGTGCTTGTACGGATCGCATTGTTTTTCCTAGAGATATGCTCGACGACGAATCCGATCTTACCGACCTCGATGACGAGTTCGATCCTACAAGCAAGAAGAAGGCGTCGCAAACCACAGGCTACAGAGTGCGGCACGCTCTGAAAGCCCCCCGCGCCACAACGTATACCACACAGGCACTCTACGGTCCGTATGCCATTCGTACGGGTGACCTGCGCCGGAGGATTAATACCGCTTGCGTAGATCAGATTCATAGTGCCGATATTAACTTGGAGCCTGAGTATCAACGCGGTGTGTGGCGCTTTTTACCGCATTTTCTGCCATGTATTGACCGGAATGAACGTACAGATGTGGTATGGCCAGAAGCAAAGCAGTCCGGTCTCATAGACTCTATCTTTCGAAATTTCTACGTGCCCCCTGTCATTTTCAGTACGTCCCATGTCCTCCTGTGGCACTGGCTATTCGTTGAGCGTATCGCCGTCCAGCCGTGAGTGTGGACGAGGAGGGCTCTGAGACGAGAACATGTATCGATGGCAAACAACGATTGACATCGATACAAAGGTTAGTTTCGATGTTCGATGCCGATACCAGTTCGTTGACCACTTATCTTGCATTTGACGTCCAGATTTATGGACGGTTTGGTCAGAAATTTATTCCGTGCCCCCTATCCCCCTTACTCACGGTTTTTAACCTACCTCTGTTAGATATCAAGTGAGTGCATTCAAAATTCTGAAGATTGTCGTATGCTATCGGGCTGACCCTGAAAACTTTCCAGTCAAAGATCCGTACGTAGACACCAAGAGATACACTGAGATCGTGATATTGACGATGGACTCAGACATACAAACGACAAATACTGGTACAAGGACTTGGGAAACATGTCGACGAAGAAAAAGACTTTGTCCACCAAATACCAGCGTCTCTTCGCCAACAAGCAGATCGTGTGTGTGGAATACCAAGATATCACGGATGCCGACGAACGCGAAGTTTTCCAGGTTGGTCCGATATCGCAATTGCTCAATGCCCAACTGATATCCATTTCCGTTGTAGAGGGTGCAATTAGGCATGGCATTAACGCCTGCAGGTACGCAGCACTGTATAATTCGCATTGATGCAACCTACGATCTTCGATTTCTATAGAAAAACTACAAGCCACTAAAGGGCCACGGGCAGCCCTAGTCCGCAAATTACAGAACGACTTCTTAAACGACGACGCGCTGACGGGCGATGCACTTAGCGTTGAAATGGGCCGAGGGGCAGACTTCCGATGTCTTGCTCAGGCGTTATACAATATCGACATATACCCCGATAGCAAAAACGGCGGCGCCATCGCACAGGTAGATAAATGGCTTTCACGCCCGGAGGCCCCAACGCCCGAATTCACCGCGCGTGTGAACGATACCTTCAAAGTCTTCGTGCGCCTCGTGCGCAACAACAAGCTGAACAACGTGTTCCGCACGCCGGCGCGCGTCGCGCCGATCGAGTTCATCCTGATCGTAGTGCTCATCGCGGTGTGGAAGGACAAGGCGGACGACAAGCAGCTCGCGAAGGCGATCGGCGAGATGCGCGCGAACGTGCGCGAGGAGCACCGCGATATCAGTCTGAACACGCGCGTCGGGTCGACCTTGATGGACTACATCAAGCACCTCAAGTTCGGCGGCACCGCGGAGAAGAGGAGACGCAGCCCCGAGCCGCGGGAGGCGGAGACGGAGGAGCGCACACGTAGGGTGAAGCGGGAGCCGCCGCCGAGCCCTGTCGTGTCCGCGCCAGTCCCGACAGCGTCGTCGTTCTCGTCGCGTACGGCGTCCTCGTCGCGCGCGCCGCCCGACCGCCTCGCGTCGCTGCGTGCCGTGCGTGCCGTCCCTTCCGCCCCGCGGGCCCTGCGGTCCCCGGCCTCCGCGACGACGCCCATATCGCCGATGTACAGGGACTCGAACGGCGACACGGCGATGTCCGACTCGACGTCGCGGTACGCGTATCCACAGTCGCAGTCGCATGGGTACCGCGGGCACGAGCCGGAGCCGAATGGATATTACCACGCGCCGCTGCCGCCTAGCGATTCTGGGTGGGGTGAGCGGCGAAGGTGACGGGGGCACGTCCGTTGTCTGTTGTCTTTTCCCGCATTAATGTGCGTGTCTGAGCTCCCCCGTCATTGTCTCGTGCGTGCTGACTTGGGCGTACAGTGTTGTCGTTGTTTTCGATAAATTTATATTATCAGACTCTCGCATATTGCGCCACATTATTCAAAGATACCTGTTGCACGACCACGACCACCATGCATATATGCGGCTCCGATTATGGCACAAACTACAGTCAGTACAGTAATACTATATAGGTACTTAAGTATCATCATGTGTAAAAAATCGGTACGAGTAAACTGTCGGGATCGGGATTCTAAGATATAACTTGGATAATAGGGAATGCTAGAGGAAAACAGGAATGCGAGAGGAAAGCAGCCCGCGGCTATACGGAATGCTCGACCCAGAGGCTGATCTTCTGGCCCACGAACTTGAGCGGGTGCGAGTCGTCGTCCTCGACGCGGATGTGCACCGTCCCGCCGCACACGGACCGCTGCGGCGGACCGAGCGGGAGGCTGGTGTACGGGGAGGCGGACGCCGACGCAGCAGGGCGCGGCGACTTCTGCGGGGCGGCTCCGGTGGGGCAACAGCATTTACAGACGTACGTGCTCGTCCAGACTTTGTACCGCGTCCCGACTTTGCCCTCATGGGACGTCCCCAGCGGCCGGTCGCTGTGCAGTCTCACCGTCAGCGCACAGTTGATATCACGGGAGAGTGGGGGAGAGAGCAGATATGTATATACGCACTCGTACGGGAGCTTCGCGGTGTCGCGCACGTCTGCGGCGACGCGCTCGATGCGGCGCGCGTGGTCGATGCCGGGCATCGCGACGATGGAGTACGTCCCCCCGAACTGCACGCGCGCCGTCTTCTTCTTCGTCTCCACGAGCGTCGCCACACGCTCGAGGAAGTCGAACACGTTTTGGTACGTGGTAGGTGCGATTCCCTGGTGCGACCGCGGCTCGTGAGATGGGGCTGCTTATAATTCATATCGTGCGGGGTGGGGGTGTGCGTACCTTGTACCACTCGCTCTCGGGCTGCTTGGACTTGGATGAGCTCCCGTAGTCGGCCAGTTTGGGGCGCTTTGCGGCTGGGGGCTTGCCCGCGGGGGAGTCGCGCGCCTTCCGCTTCGCGACGTCGAGCGCCTCTTTCATCGAGCTCAGCGTAGGCCCGCCCTCCGCGTCGTCGGAGTCCAGCGCCATTGTGGCATCCGCCTCGCTGGAGGCGGCGTCGGACGCTCGCTTTCGCTGTCTACTTCGTCGGTTCTGCTCCCTGCCGCGCTCCCGGCACCGCGTACACGTTTTCCACGCCTGTTCCAAAGGAATGGCGTGTTTGCATATCGAGCACGCGCGTCCGGACGGCCTCGCGTCGTCGGCGCGTTTCTCGGGGACGGGTGCTGCGCTCTGAGCGTCCGAGCTAGCCGTCGCGGATGGGTCATCTTCTATGCCATCAATCATCGCCGCCAACGACTTCCGTTTCGCCTGCTTCCGCTGCTCGGCGCGCCTGCCGTTTTCTCTGCACCGGTCGCAGCGCTTCCACGGGGACGCGACGATGACGGGGCGCCGCTTGCACTGCGTGCACGGGCGCACCTCCATTTCTTTCATGATTGGGACGTCCCCTTTAGTGGATACGGGCATGAGCTGGGTCGTTCGAAAGCCCGGTGGCACGCGGGTGGTACTGGATGTCGACCGGGCTGCTGGCTCTGGGGTAGACGACATTTCGACGCGTCTTTTTCGCGTTGGAGGGGTGGTTTTGGTTGACCCAGGGTTGACCAGATGGTTGTAGAGAACAAGGAGCAGTTGCAAAACAGCCTTTTGGTTTTCGAACTTTGAAATCGAAAGCAATGCGAGTATAAAACCCCCGTTCGACGCGCCGTGAAGACACTGCGACAAAATATGTGCTACCAAATTACAGCTTGCAATGGATCACATTCGTGCACGTACGTCCATGCTCGAGATACAACACGCGGCTCGTTCCTCTGTCTTCTGGCTATAAACGTTGCGAGGGGTGCAGGGACCACGTCAAGGCCTCTGAGCAACGCAGGAAGAGGATTCTCACACGGTTTGCGGCCGTCACAATGATCGCAAAACAAAAACAAGTCTCGGAAAGCACAGACATGGCAGAATCGTCGTCCAGCGCAACTGCCTTGCCTGAGAAACACGCGTCAAATCTGTCGCAGGCGAGCACGAACACTGTTCAATTGGAGCCCTCAGCCGCACCCATACCACACAAAAACTACGTATACAAGGGCTACGCACCGCCGGCCTTCAAATTCACTCTCGAGGGGCGCGCAGGATGGGCAGCGGAGGCCCTCGCGAAAGAAGAAAGCGCGTCGCGTACGGGCGCAGCAGGGTCTTTGCAAGCCCACTCGCCAGCCGACGCCCCAACACCCACGCCGTCGCCTGTACAGACGGACTCCGTGGCTAATACATGCACACGTTGCCAGCGCCTCGTTGATGATCCCGAGTTGAGGACGTGTGCGCGGTGTAGGGAGAGCAGCAGAGAGCGCAGTAGAAGGCGGCGCTCTGCGGTGTCAACCTCGGCCGTAGCGTCTTCATCAGGCTCGCAAGGGGCGTCCGCGTCGACCTCAGCCGTAGTGTCCGCGTCAGGCTCGCACAGGACATCCGCCTCTGCCTCGCACGGGGCGTCCGCGTCAGGCTCAGGCGTAGCGCACAAAACGCCGAAACGCGTCGATGTGCCCAAACGTGTCAAAGTGACAGACCCGAAGAAGCAGCAGGAGAAGGAGGAGCGGCATGCTGCCGTTTTGGCTGCTGTGGAGGATGCTCGGGTGGCCGTCGAGCGGAAGGCCAGTGCTGCCGCGAAGTGGAAGGTCGGTGCCGCTGCTGACCGAAAGGCGGGTGCCGCCGCCGAGCGGAAGGCGGGCGCCGCTGCCCAGCCCGCGCAAAACCCTGCAATCGATAGTCAGCGAATGGATCCCCCAACATCAAAAGCCCCGCCGCTATCCACACCGAACCCACCATCCTCACCATCAGAACCCGTTCAGACGACGGAGACACCACGCTTATGTACCGTCTGCAAAAGCCCCGTCGATAAGCTGCCGTTCAGGACGTGCGCGCGGTGCAGGGAGTATAGCAGGGAGCGCAGTCGGCGGCGGGCGTCTGCGATGCGCGCAGGCGCGGACGGGGTGGAGCGGGAAATGGCGGATCTACCTGCGCACGACGGGGACGCGAGTGGGTCCGGGAGACGCGTAGATATATCCCACGAACGCGTCGATGCACCCGACGTGAGCGTGGACGCATCTATAGCATCTACATCTGCCCAGCTCAGTGCACCGTCCATACCCAAAACCTCCCCATCAACCTCGCCTTCCGCATCACCAGCCCCAGATTCCGCCGCACCAGGCCCAGAACCATCCCGCCCATGCACCGTGTGCAGACGCCCCGTGCACGGCGTTCCGGGCTACAAGATGTGTCAATCGTGTAGGGACAGGGTCAAGAAGTATCGGGAGAAACAGCGGGAGAAGCAGCAGCTGGATGCGATCCCGGCTCAGGAGAAGGGTTCTGTTGTGGCCGTGGCAGACGTCAATACCGCAGAAAATCCTGGTGTGACCAATGTTGAGACTGCTACTACTGCTGCTGTAAAAAGGAAATCGCCCACAACCGCGCCCCCGCCGTCGAAACGCGCTAAACTCCCCGACCAGGCCCCGACTACAGATGTATGTACTATCCTTTCGCTCTAACACGCGCCATAAGTACTGATACGGGCCCACCTGTGCAGTATCAGTACCTCTCTAACCTCCTCGCCTCGCTTGCGGCGGCGGGACTGAAAGGACGCGTGCAGCTGAGCGGGACGTACTCCATCATCGCGGAGCCGCACATAGACCACGAGCAGCGCATCGGCCGCGTCTCCGGCGCCCTGCGCGAGAAGCTTCCGCACGAGTACGTCTTTCCCCCACGTATGTCTGTCATTTTGCTGAATCATAGATGGATAGCCTTCAACCGTTGCCAAACGCTGAGTCGACCGCACCGAACGCACGGACACACACCTACGCGTGCCGGTGCGCGGAGGCCGCCTCTGCGCATTATTATCGGTCGGCGTGCGGCGGGACGGTGCGTATACGCGTCGAGGACGACGGTACACATCCGCTGGGGCTCGCGGGGCAGAAGATTAGTGTTTGGGTGGAGCATCATGGGCGGTGAGCGGGTTTGCTGCTGTTGTGTCCTTCGGGGGATGACGGAGCTTGCTTTCTTGTGCGGCGTCGTGGTGTTGAATGATGTGTAGTAGTATATAGTGATGCAATATGTATAGAAGATGTACATTACAATTGTCAAGAAAATCTTATCCAGCACCCCTTCCCTCCGGCAAAAAAACTACAGCCCCACCAGAAACGCATAAGTATGCCGCCCGCGGCTCACTCAGGATGCTGAATCCACACCGTGACTTTCTGCCCTTTGATGCCCAGCGGATGCGACGCGTCGTCCTCCGCCCGTATGCGCACCGTGCCGCCGCAGTGCCCGTGTGCCGTCGGGATAGGCACGGGTTTCGCGAACCAGCGCGACAGGTCGCTCGGCCCCTTTGTCGTGAGCACTGAGGTCAATTTCACGCTTGGGCCACCGCTGCTGCACGTGCAGCGGAAACACTGCGTCGCGCAGCTATCACCGTCGGTCTTGTCCAGAGCGAGAGGCGCCTTGTGACTGAGTGTCATAGCGTCAGTTTCAGGGCTAGCGTAGACGGTGGACAGGAGGCGACGCACTCGTAGGTATATTTAGCGATCTTGCGCACTTCGCGCGCGACGAGCTCGATGCGCCGCGCGTTGTCGATCTTCGGGTTCGCGACGAGCGAGTACGTCCCGCTGAACACCACCGCACACGTGTTGGCGCGTAGGCGCAGCTCGTCTAGGAGGCGGGAGGCGTTTTGGTATGGGGCGGGAGCGGCGTATTCGTTCTGGGTAGCCGGCGAAGTGAGCGTCGGGGGTCGTGCAGCTTATGGCGATGGGTAAACTTACTTTGGACGCGTCAAAGCGCGTAATTTCTTCTGCGTGAGCTTCCTGCTGCATTTTCACCACCCCATCATGCAGGGTGTTCGCGTTTGACGCGTCTTTTGGTTCGAGTTTGACGCGTTTGATCGCGTGCGCGTCGACGCCATCCGCCTTCCTCTTCGCTATTTTCTCCCGCTTCTTCTTGTCCTTCTCTCTGCACATAGCGCACGTTTTCAATACCTGCGCGAGTGGTATCGGTTTATTGCACGTCGAGCACCATCGCTGCGTGCTGCTGGAGCTCGTGTTCGGAATGTCGTGGATGGGCTTGAAGGGGATGGCTGGGCGGGGGCGCGCGGCGAGAGATGTCATTTTTTACAGGCAAGTATGGTTGGGGCGGTCTGTACTGGTGAGTTGGTAGCGAAAAGGGTATGTTTTTCCAAGGATGTCGACCAGGACGATGCTGGAAAATGGCAACGGCAACGGCACGGTCCCGGAGAGGTCCGGAGTATTTCCCTATATGTTTAAACGCCGTTGACAGGAGAACGCGCCTCCAATCCGTTTCACGACTCTCTTTCTCTCGTTTCGTGACTGCGACAAGAAGCTCTGCATAAAGCAAGCACGGAGACCCTCGAAACGAACTCATGGCGTTCATCAGCTCTCTCCCAGCAGAACGCGCAAGACACCCCAATGTGGTTCACGGTTGACCGATCTATTCGCATACTCAGAGCACTGGCGAGTGCGTCCGTCCGTCCGTTTCTGTACACACAGCACATTGGAATGGAATCTGGCTGACATGCTGACTCGGGATCTTTCTGGCTGGATTCATTTCTGTGGCTTTAGACATACCTGCGAACTGCCCCGAAACTATACGGCCCGCACTGTTCAATCGCTTGGGCAATATTTGGAATACCGTTTGTGCTGCACGGACGTTTTCAACGCTTTCGAGCGTGTATGTGGATGCAATACGAGGCAATGCTGTTCTACTGGTACGTTTATTGGTCCACAAATTTGTACTCAGTCCTGATTCCTGATCAACACATGCAGGGATCTCCTCGTGGCCACCTACATCCCTCTGACCTGGATTGAGATTGCGCATTCATCCTCCAATCATTGCTGGTCTCCCCTGATCGAATGGTGGCGGCAGGCTTCTCATCTGACTTCCTGGCGCTCCACAACGCCTCTCCAAATGCCTCGGGGCCGCCACAATCCTGTATATGCACATGTGCTAGACCGGTATGTGGTCAACTAATACCGCGTTCTAGCCAGGTCCCACTGCGCGGCCGCTGTCTACTCGGGGCGCAGTGCGCACTACAGATCTCGTTTACCCCCCGGACGCTATCCAATTGACTGGCGCATATGCGTACCCCGGGAAACGGAGAAAATATGATTTTTCCATGAGTCGACGAGCGCTATTGTGATAGTGCTTAAATCCCCGAATGCTGACCGAAATTGATTCTAGACAGTGCTTTTGGCGCGTCTGATTGGCCGTGCCTCGAGGGAAGTCACCCTAATTCTCCATGCCCTCCACATTCATTTCGAAATCATTCCGAGGGTGGCTTGGAAGGCTTGTATGAGAGGCCTGGATACAGGGGAATGTCTATCTCCATTCACGAGAAGTATTTCGAATGGCCACCGTGTAATCAAGGACCCACACATGTTGCTCGGCGGCGTATAAATACTGTCTCGCATACTTGTCTATCGACAATTAAATCCCCCTCTTCCCCCCCTCGTACACACACTTCGCACACGCGCCACTTAGTCCGTTACCCTTGGACTCGCAAGATTTGGTGGTGTTTTTAGCACCTGTTCGCATTTTCCGAGTATCAGGCGACGCGTCCGCGACGCGCCGAGAGATTTACGTAAACCTCTGGTGAGAACGCGTCCAATATTTTTCGTTGCACCGTCACGAATCCTCCCTCTCATCCTGACCACCATGACCTCTTTCCTCCGCAAATTCACGACCTCAGCTTCAGCTTCATCGACACCAATGCAAGTATCTTTCACCTCTTCTCTACAGCGTGTGCTAATTATGATCGTTGTGCTTCTTGCCTGGATAACAGGGCGAACGTATTCGTGAGTTGCGTCTCTCATTTTGGGAAGCTAGTGCTTATAAAACGCGTAGTTCGACGTGGCTATCAACAACAAGCCTGCAGGGCGCATAGTGTTCGAGCTCTACGACAACGTAGTGCCCAGGACCACGAAAAACTTCCGCGAGCTCGCCACCGGCCAGCACGGCTTTGGCTATGCCGGGAGCACATTCCACAGGATTATTCCCAACGTGAGTACCAGTTGCACGCAATGCACATGAAATACAATATCTCACATGTGGCTTGGCGTGCAGTTCATGTTGCAGGGCGGAGACTTCACGCGCCATAATGGCACCGGCGGGAAGTCGATCTACGGAGAGAAATTCAGCGGTGCGTGGTTCTCTGTACCACATCGTGTCCGTCGTTCTGATGCAGTGCCACTTTCAAATAGACGAAAACTTCAAAATTAAGCACTCAAAGGCCGGGCTGCTCTCTATGGCCAACGCCGGACCCAACACCAACGGCTCCCAGGTGCGCACCGCGTCTATTCACTCTTCTGGACGTTAGCCTGACCGCATTGCACAGTTCTTCATCACGACTGCGATCACGTCGTGGCTTGACGGCAAGCACGTCGTGTTTGGTGAGGTCAAGGAGGGCATGGACATTGTGAGGCAGATTGAGGCCGTCGGCACCGACAGCGGGAACCCGAAGGTGAAGGTCGCCATCACCGCCGCGGGTATTCTATGAGGGATGGCTGTTATTTGGTGATCTACCACCTGCGTATTTACGGACAACGACTGCTTAAAAGTAGGACACTAATGGTTGTGGGCGCGGACGGCCTGCATTTTCTTCCAAAATCTATGTCTGCCTTCCCTGGAAGCTCATGTGTCTGTTTGGCGGCGTGTGTCCATCGGAATGCCCTTTTCGTGAGCTATACGGTGTATCTTGTAGAAGACGAGCAAGACAAGGCAAGACGGTGCAGAAATATTGCAGAAATGAATCTAGCATGAGCATGGGTTAGCCGACTCAGGGGCTCACCTCCAAGACGGTGCACTTGCGAGCCTGCTGTTTTTGCAGCGTCTCCTGGAAATCGCCCCTCGACCTTTTATCCAAACTGTTTGCCCTACGCACCCTACGAACTTGCCGCTGGCAGAGACAGCCAAGAATGTCTCGATATCCTGGCCCCGCGCGCCATTCGTATGACGATCCCTACTACGCCGGGAGCGGGCGCGACGGGTACAGTGACTACCCTGTATACCACTACTCGCCTCACGAGCCGCCATATCAGCGCGCAAGAAACAATTACGGCTATGAGGACGCTTATAACTCCGGGGCGCCATACGCTGATTATCAGGGGGATGCACAAGGACCCTCGCAATGGTACGAGCCGGAGAGCAGTTACAGGACGGATCCCTACGGCGCGCAGAGCTCATATGGTCCTGTTCAACGTAACTCTCCCCAGCCGCGCAGAGACTACCAAGAGGGGTACTCCTACGGCTCGAATGGCTACCATGTCTCTGATCAACAGGGAGATTATCGAGAACTGGAGTCGTATGATTCGTACAATCGCAATCGACAAGCATATCTACGGGAACACGGAGGTGACGGAGGTCAACCCACGCATGCAAGGCAATACCACTCGAGGGCCGAGTCGGCATCACCGACACCCCCTGGACTTAACCTACTCCCGTCGAAGTCGCACGCAGCCCCCTCGCCTACACCGCCGCCTCCCCCTCCGCGTTCACCGTCACCCACCTACCTTGCTACGTCTCTCCAAAAATCAACACCGCTCTCCTCCCCTACGGATCTTCGAAAGCTCCTTATCATGGACCTGAATGGTACCCTAGTGATACGATTGACATCCAACGGAAAACGCGTCGCCAAACCGCGCGCCTACATGCCATCCTTCAGGCGGTACATATTTGCGCCGCAGACAAGGGAATGGTTGGACGCCATGGTCTGGTCCTCTGCACAGCCGCGCAACGTGTCGGACATGGTTGAGAAGAGTTTCGGCGCGCTCAAGGAGCAGCTCCTAGCGGTGTGGGGACGCGACACGCTCGGCTTGTCGGAACACGACTACAGTACGAATTGTCCCCACCCTCTGCGTAGATTTGACTAACGGATGTGCCGCGGCTTCTACGCTTGATACAGACCGTAAAATCCAGACTACAAAAGACTTGACCACACCGTGGACGAAATTGCCACTCTCTACAGAGGGCGGATCGAGTTCGCAGGCACATTCTGCTCTCACGACGCTTTTGCTCGACGACACCCCACTCAAAGCGTTCCTGCAGCCCTATAATCACATCTGTATCAAGGAATACGATACCGCGCTGCGGAAGAATGACCTTTGGGTGCACGAAGAGGGGGTGTGGATCGAGGAAGAGGACTCAAAAGAGAAAACCCGTCGTTCGTTATATGAGGTCCACGTCAAGGAGGCCTCAAACAAGAAGCGAAAGCGGGGGAAGAAGATCATTCCGCCTCAACTGTCCCCTCTACGAAAATTACTTGATCCACATAAGCAATTCGACCCGACGCTCCTCGCTGTCATCGGCATCCTCGACACTATCAAGCTGCAAAGCAATGTCGCGGGGTGGATCCGGGATGGGGGGCTGTGGGGTCCTGGCGGTGCGCCCAGCTCTAGGAGCACGTCTCCCGTGGACGAGGATGATCCAGGACGTAAGGACCAGCCGAAGCGGAGGAAACTTGAAGACAGAGTTGCTGATGAAGATGTACGCGCAGATGCACCAGTAGAGCCTGAGGCTACCGTCAACACCGGCAACGATCAGGGCGAGCCTGCGTCTCCCGTCGCGGAGCCGCTTTCTTCATCTAGCCCGAAGTCTAAGAATGTGGTCGAGAAATCGATTTCGCCCGAACCTACTCCCGCTCCCAATCTTATGTGGTTCGAGAACGAGGCGACTGTGGCGTACTGGGTAGAGCAAGGAGAGAAGGCCCTAAAGGAGCTGAATATACCTGTTATTCATGGGATCGCTCGTTGATAAACGAGACTCGTCCCCGCCGTTACTGATATCTTACATTTTTTCGAGAACGTTCAAACGATGCAACTAATAATTTATATGTTACTGTAGCTAGACGAAATCGCAGACAGTCGCAGAGACAACATTAATGATACAACAACGCTATGCGTAGGAGCCCTCAAACCAACATGACCGTTCCACATTCTAGGCGACTGCGACACGCCGCGCTCGTCGAACAACGCCCCCTTCTTCCGGTTCCTTGTCCGCCGTAGAGCCGCTAGGGTTATATAGATTGCTTCTACAATGGAAGTCAGAACATGGCCAATCCAATATCAGAGAATGAACGGCATACCCGCTACGCTGCGCCGTACGCTCGACGACACTCGTGCCGTCCCGGAACCGTGTCCTGAAGAGCACATTTGCGTTCGTGAACAGTCCATCCTTGAGTGAGACGACAATGAATTGGGATCCTCGAAAGCGCGTGCGGAACAGGTGCCCAATGTGCTGGGTGTGCGACAAGTCGAGCGCGGCGTCGATCTCGTCCAAGATGTACATTGGTGCAGGTTTGAACTGCAGAAGGGCCATGATGAGCGACAGCGCGATCAAGGACCTTTGTCCACCGCTGAGTTCTGTGAGACTCTGCTTCCACACGCTGCCGAGTTGGACCTTGACCTCCAGGCCTTGAACAAGGTCCTGGCCTTCGGGAGGCTGCAACTTCGCGAAGTTGCCCGGCAGGAGCTCTGCAAAGATTCCACCGAAATCACTACATCACCATTGTCAGTACATGGAACAGCACGCGAACGTCTTTTACTGACCCGTTCACTTTCTCCCAGGTCGTCTGCAGGGCATCCCGTTTGTAGCGATCGAGTTCCTCGATGGTGTCTTCGATCTTCTCCTTGTCTTTCAGTACAGTCGACAACATTTTTGTCAGCGCAGTCTCTTTCTTCTCCACGCTGCGTCGTCCAGCCGTTAGCGGTGGGACAAACGTCAAAGCAAATTTCGACACACCTATCAATCATATTGACGACCTTGGGATTGACTTTCTTCTTCATCCCCTTTTGAAGCTCTTCGAGTTCGACGGCCTTCTCTTTCAGCCGCGGCATGTCCATCTTGGCGAAGTCGAAGGGACCACCATTCTTGCCGAACTGCTCATGCTCCTCAAGTATCCACTCGTACTGGCGCTCGAGGTTGGCGACAAAGTTTTCAGCGCTGGTGCGCTCCTTGGCGAGGACTCCGAGGTCGTGCTCGAGCTTCTTGAGGGCGAGGTCCGCATCGGATACGCTCTGCTTCTTCTCGCGTATCGTAGCTTGCAGGTCCGCAAGCTCGGTGTCGAACCGCGTCAGCGTGGCGAGTTCCTCTGCTAGCTTTGCAGACGCTTTGGCATGCGATGCCTAGACACAACCAATGAGCTATTGGAAGGGACGGCGCTATACGACCAGAGGCACGAACTTCATTGGCAGATAACTCCTTGTTCAACTTCTCCAACTCTTTACGGAGCTTCTCGACGCCATGGCGGCCCTCTGAAAGGGTTTCTTTCGCGCTCTCGATATCCTTTTCGTTTTGCTCTATCATTGCGGGTCAGACGATCGCCCACCGTTACGCTTAAGATAACGGCGCACCAAGTTCCAGCGTCGCTGTTTGCACTTCTTTCTGCTGGGTCTTGACTACAACTGCATGCTTTTGCAGCGATGCCTTTTGCTTGGATATGTTGGCCTGAGGTGCAAATTCATCAAGAAACCATTTAGTGCGAGGAGATAGATTTACCAACCTTGAGCTCGTCAATTTTGCCTTCCTTGTTGTTCTTGAACTCGTCCATGTCTTTCTCCAGCTTTTTGCACTCTTCGCGCGCCTCGGCCTGCTTTTCCTTGGCGGCTTTCACGGCTGCTTTCAGGTCGTCTATCCGCTTCTTCAGCGCCTCCACCTCAGCGCCAATCTACTTGTATATAATGATGAGTGTGCGTATACAAGCATGGTATGTGTGTAGAGACGTACCCGAGCAGCATTGCTGCCGCCAACTTGTTCCTCCATCAAACGAAGTTCGTGCATCTTGATATCCAGCTCCCTCTTCCCCTGTTTCCACGCGTCGCGGCCTTTGCGTTCTTTCTCGTCCTTAACGCGTAGAGTATCCATTTTCTCTTGCGCTATCCGTAGCTTCTCCTCGGCTTGGAGGAGTTCTTGCACGCGCACCAGGACGCCGCTCCCACTAGGTGCAGAGCCACCAGACAATGTGCCAGACGGATCATAAACATCGCCCGCGAGCGTAACAGACCGTGCACCCGCAGAGAACGTCACAGCCTTAGCTGCGTCGGCGTCGGCCGCGATAAGCGTGTCACCGAAGACGTAGGACATAGCAGGCGCGACTTCCTCAGGATAGCCCACAAGAGATAATGCCAGATTGATCTTCCCTGGGGCGAGTTTGGTAGCCGCTTGCAATTTCTGGGCGCATATTCGACCTTCAAAATGCATTCCTTGCGATGATATGGAATGGACTCACCTGCTGGTTCATCCGCCCTGAGCTAATCTTGTTCAATGGGATGATCGTTACACGCTTCTTCAAGCGACCGTGCTGCAGGAGGTCCTTGCCGACTTTCTCGTCCTGTACGACGACATTGTACAGCTTTGCGCCTGCAGTAATTTCCAGCGCAGTCGATTTGTCAAAGTCTGTCGGTGATAGCGATATGAGCGAGGCGACGAGACCCTTGACCTGGGAGCGGTCGAAGGAGGGGGAGGGGGACGCATAGTCGAAGGAGAGTGCTGAGAGGCGCTGCTTGACCGCATCTCGGGCTTCCGTCAACTGCCTGACTTCCTCACGGATCCGCTTGGCTGCATCTTCACCCTCTTTCTCCTTTTCATCGCTCCAACCTAGTTTCTCCACCTTTGCTCGCAGCGCTTCCACCTCCGCCGCCATCCTCTCCACCTTTTTCTGGCCATCTCCCGCTTCCTTCTCTACAGCTTTCCACTTCGATTCCAGCGGCTTCAACTCCTTCTCGCTCATCCCGAGTTTCACGCGTGATTGCTCCTCCTCCGCCGTTGCCTGCGCAAGTCGCGCGCGCGCATCTGCGAGCTGTCCCATGTACCCGCCTCCACCTGAGTTACCCGTACCGCTAGAGGATAGACCTGTAAGTAGCGTTTGGAGAAGCTCTTCGGACGTAGTCAATGTTGCTTGAGTTGCGGCGTGCTTGTCCTTTACGGTGGCATAGGCGGCCACCAGCGCATCGACTTGTGCACGCTTTTCAGTCAGCGAGTTCTCGAGCTTTGGGCACGTTAGCAACAGAGGTGACGAGATAGACAGGTATACGCACTTCCTGCAGGGTCTCTTCCAGGCCGCTCACGCGCGACTCCTCGTCAACAATGGATCCATTCTTGATCTCCACCTGGGTGCGGAGCTTCACGAGCACCTTGTCGAGTTCAGCGACCTCTTCCTGTCGCTTTTTGAACTTCCCGCCCTTCCGCATCTCCTCTTCGCGCCGCCGTACGACATCCTCGCAATCCCGTTCTGCCGCCTCGATTTCCTTCAAACACCGTTCCTTCTCCTTTCGTGTCCGTTCACCCTCCTTTTCCCGTGCTGCCGCCTCGCGCGTCTTCCGCACCACACGCTCCTGGCCCTCAGTCCACTCCCACGCGCGCAGCACTCGCCCAATACGCTCGAGCTCTGTACTTGCTTTCTGGTACTGCAGGAAGCTCTTCTTCTCTGCCCGGAGCGCGTCGAGCTTAGGTGTGATTTCCTCCTTGAGCAGCGAGGTGATTTCAGCCACTCGCTTCTCCTTCTTTGCCATGGTCTTGATAGCCTTAGACTTCCTGTCCTCGAACATCCGGGTTCCTGCAGCTTCTTCGACAAGCGAGAGGATCTCTGGAGGGCGCATATTCAAAACCTAGGCAGCGCCTTCAGTAGCAGCTGGAGCGTGAATGACTGCGTAGTACCTTCGTGATCCGGCCTTGCATAATGAGGAAATTTGGGTTGTTGATGTTGAGCTGCACGCTCTGAAACAGTGTCTGTATCGTCGCCTGCTGAGATTTGTGTCCATTTAACAGATACTTTGATATGTTTGGCAGCGCGATCTAAGGTGCCGTCAGTGCAGCATGGGTCGATAGCGGTGGGAAGTACACACCTGCCGAGTGACTGTAATCTGCTTACAGTTCTCCAGCCCCACAGGGCTCTTGTCACGGTCCGAGTTGTCGAACACAATCGTGACGCTCGCCTTCGTAATGCCAGCCTGGCCGCGCTTGTAAATGAGGTCTTGTTGGTTCGCCGCTCGCATCTATGACGCGTCAGTCGCGGTGAAGACAAATAAGATATCTAAACGCACCTGCTGCATGTTTGTGATACCTAGTACGAAGCAGATCGCGTCGAGGATGTTAGATTTGCCCGAGCCGTTGAGGCCCGTGATCGCGTTGAACGACGAATCCCATCCTGTAATTTGTGTTCGTACTGGATAGCTTTTGAAGCCTTGAGATAAAATGTCAGAATGACGCCCTTGTGTATTGAGAAAAGCGCACCTTCGAGCACCAGTTCCTCGATCCTCATCGCGGTATATGTGGTTCAGAACAAGACGCGTGGTCGACGCGTTCAACCGTGCAAGCGGAGATTGAAACGCGTTATGAGGACCCCATGAGACGCAGACGACAAGGCTACATGTTTGAGTCGCTACCCGCCCCCTATGAAATACAGTCAACTTTGTTGTAGACACTTCACTCACCAGAATGTGCAAGCCCACTTTTCTCCCAATTTTAATGAAGAAATTTGAACGAGTCCGACTCTGCGGCAGAACGGGGATTATGCACGAGCAGGACCCCGTATGTAATTGTGAAGCCCTTTGGGTTCCTTTGTAGCACCTTTATCCTCTCAAGTCGCTTGCAACTGCGTCTTTCTTTTCTCCCGCTACGTACAAGTCTCTGTGTCTTCAAAATCTACGCGTCGTGGTTCATAGGACTCGAGATTTATCCCCATGTCTACCTGGAGCGATGGATTTGACTCCGAGCTCACTGAACTGGAGTCCTCGGACGAAGACGATTATACCCCCCTCGCCACTCCAGCGACTAAACAAACGAAGGGAAAAGGAAAGCAGAAGGCGGAATATGTGCTAAAGAAGCCCCTCAAGCCCCCGCGCATCACCCAGTACTCTGCTCTAAGCATATACCGTGCGTTTCCCCTTTCATGCCGCACTTAGCATAAACTGATTGCATGAATACAGACATGATCGTTCAAAATACGATTGACCTGGATCCTGAATATCAACGAGGTAAGTCGCAGCATCAATTCACGCAACTGTACACACAGTAACACGAGGCCTAGACGTGGTTTGGAAGGACGACAAGATGATGGCCCTCATCGACTCAATATTCCGAAATTTCTACATGCCTCCGATAATATTTGGTATGTAACTACTATGTTCTGTCTCGCGTTTCGTGAAGGGTTGACCCTTTCCGTTGCTTGTAGCCGTAACGTATGATAAGGACGGGAACGAGACTCGAACATGCATCGACGGAAAACAAAGAATGACCTCAATCCATCGGTATGCTCGTCAAAAAATATTATTGCACGTTTGATTGATTTGAGTTACGACCTTCCGTAGATTCATGGACGGATTGGTGCGTATTTCTCAATACCCTTCTTCAAGAGCGTAGCTAACCAAACATTTCCATCTAGATCCCTTGTATGTTCTAGTACTCTGATACATCTGACGAGCAAGAACTAATCAGCCTTTACCATTCGCCCTCAAGTCCGGGACTCGTACGTCCCATTATTTTCACTCCTCGATGTCTTACTAATTGACCTTGTTTTCCGTGCCCGGTATGTAGTATCACTGGTCAAAGACTGTGGTACAAAGAGTCGCGTGATCCGAAGGCACCTCGGCGAACCATTCTTCCTAAGCAATACATCAATGCATTCGCAAACAAGCAGATTGCATGCGTTGAATATGACGAATTGGAACACAACGACGAGCGCGAAATGTTTCAAGTATGTAATACCGTATTGTGTCCTGGTGATGCTTACACTAAACGAACCCATCTCAGCGAGTCCAACTCGGTGTTGCTCTCACGCCCGCAGAGCGCATGCAGGCCGTCTCCAGTGAATGCGCACAATTCATGCGAGAGATATTGAAAGATGTGATCGGATCGAACGGCTTCAAGGACTACATCGACTGGGGCAACGCACGCGGACGCGACTTCCAATGCATCACGTCTATTGCATATATCATTTCCAAACATCCTCGTCGCAGTTTCCCCACTACGCCGGCTACACTGGTAAAATGGCTCGAGGAGACTGTCCCGACCGCGTCGTTTCGCGCAGAGGTGCGCGAGACCATCGACGTGTTCCTGATGCTCGCCGGCTCAGAGAAGCACAGCGGTCCACTGCGGAATGTGCGCGTGAGCCCTGTGGAGTTCTGCATGGCCGGCGTTCTCATCTACCGCAACCGCAAGGCGATGAGCTTGACCCAGCTCAGCAGCGCCATAGAACTGATGCGCGAGGATGTGCGTAAGAAGCATGACGACATCCGACTCAACGGCAAGGTCACGAAATGCATGTTCGATTTCGTGATTCAGAAGATGAAGACAGCGAAGTTGAAGAGCGACGGCAAAGGTGACACGCCGGCCGTTGTTGTCCTCCAACGAAAAGTCAATACGCGGAAGAGGCAGGCTCCCGCTTCTAGCGACGACGAGGACGAGGCTCCACCCGCGAAGGTGGCGAAGAGCAGGACAACGGCCGGAAAGTCCTCTGCGTCAGCCGTAGCTAGCTCAAGCAAACAGAAGCTGCCGACACAGCGTTCTGCTAAAGCTGGATCCAGCAAGACTGCGGCGAAGGACACACCCAAGGCTCCTGCAAAAGCGTCCTCCAAGACGGCCGCCAAGCCGCTAGTATCTAAGCCGTCCGCTGTCAACAAGTTATCATCACACACTGGCGCAAAAACCGTCACAACAACAACCCTGACTTCCAAGAGCTCGGTGAATGGGATTGGACGGATACCGAGGAATTCGTCCTCAACCAGGCTGTCGAGAGTACCCACGCCACCTCCCACCCCGGGACCGACACACCCTCCCGCTGTACTGACTTCTACTGTCCCACGAACATCAGCTGCATCAGCCCCTCTCAATGCCTCTACCTCCACTTCTATGCCTAAACAGCCGCGTCCGCCATCTAGGGGTCCATCTCCCCCGCAACCGCCATTGACACCTCGTTCGGAGACGCCGGCAGCTGCACCGGCAGCGCCTCTCACGCTTAACACAAATGTCAATCAAGAATCCTCATCGCAGGCCATAGCAGGGCCTTCGTCTGCCCCTGCATCGTCAGTCCCCGACAGACTTGCTGCTATCCGTCAGGCCAAAGTCGCTGCCGGATCGAGCATGAATACCCCATCGCAAAGCCCCGTGAGTCAGGCATTTGTTCCTTCGTCTGTCGCCGGTACAGTCCGCGATCCACGAACCAGGCCTTTATCAGCGCAGCCCACCCCCGAGTCACGCCCGGCCAGTGCCCATGAGCCCATGGCGCCGCCTGCTCCTTTCCAAACTGACGCTGTGAGGATCGAGCAAATCTTGACCAATGCGGTAGCTCTTGCCGCTCAACGGGGCATCAGTATGAGCGGTCAGAGTCCTGTGGCACCTGTCCAGCTCCCAGCTGGGATACACCAGAATGCAGGGGCATATCCGCCCAATTACATGCAGCCCACCGCAGGTCTCAACGGAAACATCCCCCCACCCGCTCCATCCGCTTCTTTACCCAGCAGACCGATAGGCCAGTCGCCGCACCAACTCGCTAATGGTACTGAACCACCGTCAACGGCAAGGGCCCGTCCGTCTCGTTTCGATGCGCCTTACCCACCTCGACCGCCTTCCCCACCCTCTTACTCGAGCAGGCCGTGGCAAGACGAAAACCGTGACCACCGAAGGTCAGACGTTTCTGATACGCGGGTGGTGCCATTGAGAGACGGTGTTAGACCGGAGAATAGAGAACACCATTATAGCGACGGAAGGCGAAAACCTTACTATAATCCATATCCGAATTCAAGGGACTCCAGAGGACGCATGGGATGAACCATGGAACCCTATAATGGCATCCGTCCCTGGTATGTTCCTCAAAGATCCCGCTTCTCAACTAACCGTCTCGTCTTGATTTAGGTCTCTCGCGAACATTTTAAAGATTTATGAACAGTGATGTCTCCTTGTACCATTGTGCCCCTCCTACCACTTCTATCTTCTATAATTCATTTGTTTATTCTTCCAACTCTAAGTATAATCACTTCCTACAATCTCGACTGTATGTGTATGATTATTGAGAAACAATCAAGCAGCGTAATTCGACAACACCATAGAATACTATAAAGAAAGTGTTGTAACACGACGTACACAACATCCAGCAAACGAAGGCAATACCGGTCGGCGAGGTATAATCGGTGTAGTGTATAAACGGCCACCATGGCAGTAGTAGTGCAACAAACCCTATGTAGTGAAATCAGTTCCAGATAAGAAAAATAGTCCTCCAACAACAGTGTCTCTAGTCCAACTCGAGCATCTACCACATCAACGAGACGGCCGTGAACACGGCAGTCAACAGAGATACCAACAAGGCCGGGGCGCTAGCGATAGCGCTATTGGCCCCAGGGGAGCCGGCAGCCACCCAATCCCGCCATGCGGCCTGCATCTCGACGACGAATGCCTGCCCTTCCGGGCTCATCGAGCCTTCCGAGCCGTAGGAATGGGGGTTCACGACGGGCGTCAGCCATCCCTCGGCAGTGATGTGCGCGAGGCCAGCGACAGCGGTCGACGATGCGGTCGGAGCCGACGACGTAGAAGAGGAAGCAGAAGCAGAAGCGGTGGCGGAACCTGAGGCTGAACTGGTGTCGGAATGCGCGGACGACGAGGCGCTCGACTCAGATCTCGACTCCGATGCGCTGGTGGCGGCGGTAGAGGTTGAGCTCTCCGTCTGGCGCTTCCGCATGGTATTTGTCGAATTAGCAGGCGCGCTCAGCGCCATGCGCGAGCGTTCTGCGAAGGGCAGGTGCTTGTGCACGCCCCACTGTGCAGATAGTCTGTACACAGTTGATGCGAGCAGCGCAGTAGACGACGCGTCGTAGAAATTCAGAGTCGAGGCGTCTGTCGACAGGTCGCGATCGGGGTAGTTTTTGAACAGGTCCGTCGAGTCGAGGTGCGGGTAAATACCGTCGTGAATCTCCTGCACCCAGTTCGCGAGGTCCTTCTGCTGGCTTTTCAGCGTGTTTGCGTATTGCGAGTTCTGTATCGTCGCGAGGACGCGCAGCATGCCAGCCGCAGCCCAGCCGTTGCCCGTCGACCAGTGGCCGTCGTCGTTTCCAGACGGCCCTAAAAGGACGTGTTTCCACATGCCCCCCGCCGACGAGTCTCGCAGATAGTTGCGGTATAGACTGATCTGGTTGTACCCCTCGAGAAGGAGTGTCCGATTCTCCGATAATACGCCATAGTACGCGAGGAACGGGGGGACCATGTAGACAAAGTCACTCCTGAGCCAACGGTAAGCAGCAGTCGCAGTCGAAATTTAGGCGGCGGCTCACCATAGTTGTACATATTCTGTTCGATGCGATATAGCCCCGTCGCTAGTTTTTGGAACATTTTGGAACAAGAAATCTAGCTGGTCTTTTGCAGCGCCCGCATAGTCAAGCCCGTCCGCACTGCCCATCCCAGTCCAATTGGCGAGCAATACAGCAGGGCCGATACTCGCGGGGTCCGCCGCACTGCCGTCCTGCACGAGGGGCTGCGGACCCGTCACGTTTCCGTTGGACTTCGCGCGACCGGAAACGACGGACTTTGCGATATCGAAGACCAGAGAGATGGGGGACACCTCGTAGGAGGGGACCGACGCCGGTGGGGGGAGAGAAGTGGAGGACATAACGGAATATTGTGTGGCGGACCACTCGAGGAGGGCTTGCGCGCGTGTCCCTAGTTCCCACCTGGAGATGCAAGTTTAGCGCGAGGCACGTACTAGAAGACCACCGGGCAGGGTCGCAGATGGGACTGTGCTATTTTTGTATCCGTCTAGCCCCCCTTGGTTGTAGGCGAGGGATTTTTGCCCCCCCCCCCCCTCCAGCAGGGCGTTGTGGAAATTATGCAGGACTACGTCGCGCAACCGACAAATTCTGCGACGACGCAGCTGTCCTAGAGGCCTCGCCATGACCACCCCATCACGCGGACATCCTCCCCCGCAGATTGAGAGCTGAAAAATTGAAAAACTCACGGTTCCTTGGCGCCATCCGCAAGGCGGGCTACAACCACGGCTACCTGGTCATCGGATAGGTTCTGAGCGATCGCGCCGCGCGACGTGAGCGCGGCCGCAGCGAGGAGAGTGAAGATCAACATAACGGCGCGTCGTTGGAAGGTAGTCGACCGAACAAGAGAGAGGTGTCGCTCAAATTAGAGCCAGAGGATTCGAATTTCGGACACGCGTTCCACACGCAGGGCGGCGGGTCGTATGAAGGGTCGAGCGCGTACGACGGAGGTGGCGCTGCCGTTCGAGGGTCCCCCGCGGTGTTCACAGAAAAGTCAGGGATGTTATGTGAAAAAGAAAGCTGCGCGCGGGCATGTTCTGCCTTGGACGTTAGTGCGGCCCCCACACTGCCCGGGTGGGATACATATGTTTGATGGATAGATATTATATGCCAGGAACGTGGTCGTGGTTATGTAAGCAGTTATTTTGGACTTGCCTGCAGCGATGCAGACTTGCTCGCGTGTTGCCCTAGACGCCTGAGGCTGAAGCGCTGAACTTGAAGGATAGGGAGGACGTCAGATGCAGTAGCATGGCATACGTACCCATCTCAAAGCTCACCCTATCCATGCCACCTTGACTGAAATACAGCTTCAAGGCCCTGAGGCCTGAGGCCCGTTGCACATGGCCCAGCCTGGCCCAGCTGCCAAGCGAGATATTTCTTGATGTGCGACGAACTTCATACGAGCGCGCAGGTGCATAAAAAGGACAGATGTCGAGGGTGCAGGATAACTTGCATGCGTGTAGCAAGTTGACATTCGAAGCTACTTCGGCTCATTTGTCTGACTTACTTTACATACTCAAAAGTCTAAGCGCATAACCGTCATTCCGCGGAAGCTTTCGTCATCTGGCGAGGGTGTATTCGTCCACAAAGCGGTACATCCACAGAAGGGTATCATCGTCAAAGGTAAAGCAAAAGATGTATTGGTCCAAAGAAAGGGAATATGTAGTCCGTGCCAAGTATAATACCCGCATACTTGCGCGGGGGCGCTACACTACCGTGTCCGTCCCATTGTCTGTGTCTGTTCATTGTCTAATAGAGAGAGGACGTCCCCATCACAGAGCGTTGCTACATCACGGAACGGGCGGTGGAACATAAACGTGCACAGGTGGAGGTCGTGAGATAGATATGTAGGTAACGGATTAGGCTGTGGCAGCAAGTGCACCGAGGACGAGCATCGCTGCGAGCCCGCATGCGCCGAGGATGTCGCCTCCGAACCGGCGCGGCGCGGCGTTCGCGCTCTGGCTGCCTGATGTCCCTGACGAGGAGTTGCTGCTGCCACTGCCCTTGGAGCTCGAGTTTTTGATATCTGGCACAGTCATGAATGAGCCTGGCGCGCGAAGAGGGGGAAGGAGGAAAGATACTGACAATCCGCAAAGGTCGCTTGGGTGTAGTTGGACTCCACGTATGGCTGGGTCTTGTTCCAGGCAACGCCAACCGGCACAATATACTACACCCACAAATTAGTCTCACACAAATGATGATATCTTCACTGAATAACTTACACTGAACGCAGCCGCCAACTGATCGTAGAACTTCACCGCCTCACTCATCGTGAAGTTATTCAGCTCGTGCGTCAGCATGATCGCGCCCGCCGTGCTAAATGTGCCGTTCTTCGCGTTCGAGATGAGGTCGGCGTAGTTCTGGTCCACGTCCGCCGCGGTGATGTTCCCGGTGCCGGCTTTCCAGTCGTTCGAGTCGTATTTCCAGATGATCGTACGGAGGCCGAGCGCGTTGGCGATCGACCGAATGCGGTCGTCAACGTCGCCGAAGGGGGGCTATAAATATGGGAACGACGGTCAACTAAAATGCACCGAGGGGAAGCGTAGGGGAAAACGCACCCTCCAGCAGGTAGGGGTCACACCGGTGACGAGTTTGATAGCCTCCATCTACAGGTGTTTGGTGAGTATGTCTTCATCAACTAACAAAGATATCTAGCAGCATACAGCTGAGAAAACGATGCATCAGTTACTACATTCATCACGAAAGTAGGCTGCACGACGTACTGTAGTAAAGCTCCGCAAACGCGTCTGGGCTAGAGAAAGCCGTCACTGCAATTATACCACCGTTAGTTCTGCGCCTCCCTTGGGGGATACGTTCCAGAATACGTACTGTATCGGTGGGACCAGGTGTCTATTCATAGATAAAATGAGCAAAGCACTTTATCGGTATATTTTTGCCACGGTTGTACTCACGGACACAGATTTCATGGCCATCAGCGAGTCCACGCTGGGCTTCGAGGGGCCAGTCCATCACGTTGCTACCGATGTAGAACATAGCTTCATGCCCACGTCAGCTGATCGAATGGTGCACATGTAGATGGGCGAACGCACTGGCTTTCTGCTTCTTCTCGGTGAGGTAGTCGTAGAACGCGTTGTGCGAGCAGTTTGGGCCATCGTCGAACCCGTAGCCGAGAGTATTAGGCTGTAGCGTCGCGTAAGTATTTGTATAATTTTGACTGTCCACGGTCCGCCGTGCCGTCCAGCACTCACCTCGGGAACATCAGCGATATCCATCGGCAGCCCAGCCAACTTCGGGGTCACGCAGTTGTGGTACGTCCACCAACAGTCGGTGTCCACGGGGTTGTACGTCGGCGTGAAGTTCGAGAAGTCACCGGCGGTGGTGCCTTTGACAGAGATGTTCGTCGGGATCGAGCCGGAGATGCTGTTCCACTTGGCCTGCGCGGTGGTGTCGTTGGCGAGGATGGTTGCGGGCTGCCAGATAGGAGGGAAGGAGGCGAGCTTAGTCGCGGAAGGCGCGTAGTAGTACGGCGTGCATTCCGAGTTCGGGTCTGCAAGAGTTTTTCGTTAGCATAGGTCGAAGTATGGCGGGATGTGAGAAAAGGAAGAGCGGCGATACGGTTAGACGTGGATACTTCCTCGGACGGAAGCATTGCACGTATGCTCTAAAAATACAGCTTCGCGAGGTGCATCAAATTGGCGTCGAGGGCATCAGCAGCGCCGGGAGCACACTCGTGCGGCATTTAGGAGGAGTGCGTATGAGGCGCATCCCCGCAGCAGCTCCGCAAGAATTTTACGTCCTTGTTCTGTGCTACTCCCCACGCCTTGTGACCAGAGCCTCAACAACACTGGCCGAGACCTAGCCCCTCCGGACGAGAGCACGCAACTGCAGGACAGCTAGCCAGGATCGACGCAGGACATTGAAACGGGACCATGTCCGCTGCGCTGCGCAGCACAACGGCGCCCCGCCAATGTGCCCGAACCACCCGCCAAGCAGACAAAGAAAGAAGGCCGCCACACTCACCAGTGATCGCGGCCTCACCGCTCTCCGACGAACGGTCCTGTGCGTTGACAGAGACGGCGGCGAGCAAGAGCGCAGTGGAAGGAGTAAAGAGTGACGAGATGCGCATGGCGTGCAATTAGATGGTTTGGGCGATAACTGGGGTGCTGGTACGCGGGTCCCGACCAAGATATGGGGTAGGCTAGGGTTAATCCTTTCGACTGTCGGTGCGTCGAGAGGGCAAGGCAGAGCCTGCTGTAAGAAAGATGAAGGTGGGGGAAGGAGGAAGAGAGACGGATGGCCCTTGTGCGTGCAAACAGGGCGCATTTTTGAAGGCACACGCCGAAACCGTGCCGAGACCAAAAAAACCCCAAAGTAAGACTATTTTTACCCCTTATTTTTAGCCAAGGCCGGCCGGCTGCCTTAAGGGGCTGTGGGCGCTACTTTCATTCTTCCGGCGGGCAGCGCTCATATTCAAAGTCAAGAAAGCAGCAAGTGACTCAGAGAGCAAAAGACGGTGGTGGTATCAGTGTTGGCGGGAAAGTACTAAGTATTTTGCGTTTAACGTGTGTGTCGCGAACCTGCCAAGTCTGCTTGGCATCGGTCGTTTTGCCAGTGCAACGCCAGCGAGAGCCTCGTGTATATTTCGCTGAATTTACGATAGACCCTGACTACCAAGAACTCATATAAGTAGCGGCATTACTTAAGTAATTCACGACATGTTAGCGACATGGGATGGTTGTGGGATGGGCTATATATCAGTGGTCTCGTAACCAAAGCTCTATGTCCTTGAGCCTTACTTACTGCCACGGAGGGATGGGCGTGCCATGGGAACAACGCATCCAAAAAAGTGATAAGTGGCTGGTACGTGAACTATCAAAGAACTCTAGGTGCGTGTTGTGCTAAAAACTCGCACCGCAGTGATAGGCCATCTATTTGAAGACGCACTGATCCGCTGAGCATCCCGCTACCATGATGCCTTGCTTGAGCGCTTGAGAGTATGGAAACTTTTCACGTTGGTTTCATACTTTCGCAGAAAATTGCAACGTCTTTTCGCTGCCAGTTGACACAAAGTGTTACATGTCTCTATGCTTTACCCAACGGGAGGTTCGTCCATGCCGACCATGTTTTCAATCCCATTAACCACGCTGCTCGCAATTCCACCACCGCTTCCCGCATTCGCGTCGCGCTTTACTTCATGATCCTCTTGCTTTTCATTCACGAGCGCGTCCACGACCCCACTCCCCGTCTCCGTCTCATGCGCCGCAAGCGACGACAGCGTGGCAGGCGGCACGTACTCGCGCACCGCGCCCGCTATCGCCGCCGCGAGGTCGCTCGAGGGCATGCCCAGCGCGTCCGCGAGCGCATTGATGCGGTTCTCGACGGAGTCCTCTGTTCTCCCCCTGCGGCCGTTGTCCCTCCCCTTCGACGCGGACCACGCGGACTTCCCCGACCAGCCCTTCCTGCCGTGCTCTACCTGTGTCTGGTACGGCTGCGACGCGTACGGCTGGGGTGGGCGCTTCCCGAGGGCGAGGTTCCACCACCCGCCGACCTCCGTCTTCCACTGCGCGATGCGCCAGGAGTAGTACCCGCCGAGGAGCAGCGTGGTGATGGCGAGGATGTATATGAGCCTGGAGAGGCGCATGGAGGACAGCGGGGGCGAGACTTTGGGCATGGGCGGCTTTTGACGCGGTGGGGGCCTGTTGGCGGGGTTCGAGGGCGAGTCGGCGGCGGCGATGGGCGGACTTTGGCTGCCCGCCTTGGGGCTGGTGCTGGGCGCTTTTGTACGCTTTCTCGTCGACATTTTTTGTTTTTCTGTTGCAAAAGCAGTCGTGGTTTTGAAGAGAAAAAGAGAGAAACGCGTGTGGGCGGGATGAAGCAATGAATGACGTCGCGGGTGGGTTAAAGTTCAAACTCCGCGACACCGTCAAGTAGGAACGGCGTACTACAACTTACCGCTGTGTCTGGAAAGTTCGTCCAGAACGATGCTGTTCTTCTCTGTAAATATGCTGTGAGCGGGTGGTGCACAAAGACCATGCTCCGCAAGCATGTAGGCCATAGAATACGATGAAACACGACATTCCCGCAGACGTTCCCGACAGATCTGCACTTTCTTTTCTCGTACAGTGTGTCCCGTGGAACAATACGATTGAATATGTCGAATGAGAAAAAGATGATCGACATGGCACCGCAACCGGGACGTCCGCACACAATAGACGTGCACCTAGGGTCGGAGTATGCACAGATCGGTCTATCAAGACTTGAAGTCATTTGTCTTGAAACAAAACGCGAGAGATTAAGCTTTCGGCCGTGTCGACACTCAAGTCTGAGGCTGGACGTGCTCCCTGGAAATTTCGTCCAGAACGACGTAGTTCCTCTGTGTCCATATGCCGCGAGTGGGCGTTGAACAAAGACTGTGCATGTATGCTGCATGTAGGTCACACAATCCGAGACATGGAAATGGGGTAACTGACCTTCACCCTCGCGTTGATCATCGTTTCCAGGGACTTCCCGACAGATCTTCAAAGCCGCAAATGTCAGTTTTGCCCTCTCGCATTAATTTCGCGGCCGACAGTAGAGTGCGTCGGCTGAGGATGAGAGGGTCATCGTACCACCGTACGAGGGCGATCGAGACGTCTGCGTTATGCATTCAACGTACTGGGCGCGCACCCATGCACAGGATCTGTCTGTTGCGACGTTGGGTCAGCCATCATCAAAGTAAACGCGAGGAGACAATGTGGGCAGAGGAAAGGTCTATCGCTCACAGACGCATGCATCACATCGCGTCGAACACGTCGTGCGTGCACCTGAGACATGTCCAATTTAGGCACAGGGCCCTGAGCCGGGGGCAGAGGAAGATCCGAGAGTACGAACTTAGCTAGCAGATGTACAAGCTTGGTTTCATGCATGGCTGTGCTACCTGTGTGGAAGTCGTTCTATCCGATGTGCCAATAACGAAACGCAGAACGCGACTCACCTGCGTCCCCATCTCCATACGCACCATACGCACGAGTAAGCAACGTTGCCCGAGCTCCTGGCAGTATAAAGCATCCCTGAGACCTAGAGGCCAAGTCACAAAATTCCCGCCATGGCCCAAATCCACATCGCGTCTGACGTGAGTGCCGTTCAGCAGGACGTTCTTAGAGTCTCAGCTAATGTAACCAGCATTTCGCCGTAGGAAAAAGATGGAATGTATACCGAGGGCACAGGATTATCCCCTTCGCCGCTGATCCCGAGCAGGTCTGATGCTTCTGCTGTCATGTCGGACATGTTCTGATTCTCTGATTGTTCGCGGGCGCATAGATCATCGCAAAAGTCCTCCGCGTTCCTGGAGATCCAGCGCTAGTAGACGTGAGTGGTCGGCCTACACCGCTGCGCCGGGATACTACCCGCTTACCTATTATTCCCAGCGCTTGACCGCGCGCCAGAACCAACAGCAGGCGCTCAGCCACCCGAACGTCGCACTCGACACACTGACCTTTCGGGAAGGGCTTTCCATGTTGATCGGACTGTACCATTCTGCTGGCAGTGTGGTCCAGTACATTCGACAAGGCGGTGCGCCTACAGTGGGAGAAAAGATCAAGATCGTCAGTACCAAGCGCTCGTGCATCATATTCTCGCTCACCTTACGGTTGCACTCTAGCTCACAGATATTGCTCGGGGCTTGGAGTACCTTCATTCTCGCGGAGTCGTCCACGGTCAAGTTTGGGGAGTGAGTGTCCCATTCGAGGTGTCTTGAATCATAGCTTACCGCTGAGATCAGGACAACGTGCTCATCAACGACAGCGGGGGCGCCATGCTCTCCGACGCGGGTGTTCGTGCTGCCGTTCCTCATGTCACCTATGACTGGGACCGGGTTTTTTGGCAGGCTCCAGAGACCGTAGAAGCAGACAACGACAACGCGCCACAGACGAGCATGGCAGCGGACGTGTACGCGCTTGCCTGCACTGCCAAAGAGGTGAGCAAAAGGCATCTTATCAGTCTGCTGTGACTTACTGGACACCTCCGGGTAGATATTCACATCTCGGCGACCGTTCTGCGGCGTGAGGAACCCCCAACTGTTCCTCGTACAATTATCGGCAGGACAGATCATGGACGAAGAAAGATTTGGGGGGATACCGCCAGCGGTCGTCAACGCATTGAGGGGATGTTGGGATACCGATCCCGCTACGCGCCCCAGCGCCGCCACGGTCTTCCGACGTCTTGACGAGATCCAGACTTGAATAATTTAGAGGAGTGAACGGTCTTGATCTCTGACATAGTTTGAAGTGCTACTGTAAAAATAATTCTGTTTGCCTCTCGGGAGAGGTTGTACTATCTATCAGTTTTATTAATTAGGCGGATTTTTTAAGACACTCACGAGTTTTCACGGTGCCAAGTGACGGACATCGAGCATGATCGCTCACCGCCAAATCCGAGACGAAGAGAAATGGATTAAACAGAGAGATGCGGAGGTGGAAAGCGCGTATGCTCTGTCGATGGGTGGTGGTAATGGTAGTAACACTCGTATGGGGGGTGTGCGAATGGACGCGGGGTATCATATAGGAGCCCCGGGCGCTGAAGTTAGCGCCGTCCGCAATTAAACCTAACAAGAGCCGCCGAAGGGCGTCAACACGTCAGTATGCGTCAATGCGTACATGCAATTGAGAGGAAAAGTGCCAGAAAAGTTGACATTAGCCACACACCCGACAAAAGCGGTAGGACTATTCACCGTGCCAACTTGAAAAGCTCCAGTGTGCGTGTTGTCGATGTTTAAGTGCCTCGAAACTTACTTGTGGGGATACATAGGCGCGCGCTAAGCACGCCTTCTTGCTCACCCTCAGCGCGCCGTCGAGCACGGAGGGTACTTGAAGCTGGTGGTCTTCTTTTCGTCACCTCGCATGTAAGATAAAGATGGGTAGAGCAGCGTTGGTCTGAAGAAACGGTAAACGACTCGGACATGGTGGCCACGTGGTTCTCTTTTGAACGCCCTGCCCTCATTTGGACATTGGTCTTGATCAATCAAAATCTCGACCGCGTCGCGCGTGGCAGATACCGCAAACTGTTTCAAGAGATAACGCTTTTCATGGTAGGAGTTCTCACGAGGCCTTCATTTTTTGCAAACACAAATTTGAGTATCTGAGACCGAAATCGCGAGACATACACAAATACATGAGAAGAAACACACCGATTGCAGTCCCCTGTCATTTGCGTGACGATGTGGTCAGGAAACCCCGTCATGACCGTGCACACTGCACAGTGAACAGGCACGTCACACGAGCGCCAAGTTCAGGGCGGGATGACTCATCCTGAGTCGAGGATGGAGCTGAAATGCAAACCAGTGCAGATGATAGCACCATCCTCCGCACAATTTGCACGGTGTGCGATAGAAGATAGCAAGTAGCGAGAGACCATAGTTTTACTCCCGGAGCGGGAGTGCATCAGACATGAGGCGATTAGCTCGAAATTGGCAACTTCTAAGCAAAACCGCGAAGTAGCTGTGCATAGTATGGTGTTCACGCATAGCCCGGAGAACCTGGGCTATGTTCGTATAAACATCCTGAGCATGCATTCGAGAAGGAGCACTGCACGCACAAGAGCACGAGTCACACACTCCAGTCGAAGATAGAGAGCGGATTGCGGGACAGATAGGGCATTACTAAGGGTAAGACTCTGATACGGAGATTAGCGGCGAAGTACAGCTCTACAAGATTTGTGGACAATTAGCCGGCGGGGTAAATGTGGAACGAAGGCGGGCTGAGGAGAACTCACCTCCGGTAACACTGGCACATGTTGTGTCTACATCAAAAAGGGAAGACATCTGAGTGTTACTTGAGCCCATGACAAGCAACGAGAAAGCAGGTATTATTGCCCCCCAATGCGCCCGCTCTGACTGAGTTCACGAGTCCCCAGAAGTTCACGGAGTGGTTTCGTGGCACGGGAGCTGCTTAGCATGTACCGTGAGTATTACGTACTCGCATCCGCACAGAGTCACTGACCACAGGCGGTGCTTCACAGGCTGGTGTGAAAGAACACTCGTCTTCAATAGATAACACGGACCGAGGTTAATCAGTGACGCTTACACTAGTATTGAACACCCTGTTGAATGCACTGCGTAAGCTGTGCATGTGGCGACTGGCGTTTCGTTTGCTGTGATAAATTTACTGGATTTGTCAGAAAGCCATCGATCTGCAAATGCGATTGGAGAGGCGCACGATGTGAGTCCATGCATAGGCACATATCGAATTTCCCCCTCATACCAAGCTTTGAAGCAGTCTTGACTAGGAATGCTGCGAAACATCCTGATCGCGCCACGATGGATTGACCACGCGACAAGAAAGTATCCAAAGCTTCGAGACCTAGCCGCGGAAAATGTTCAGTAGCAGCCGCCACTCTACGCGGCAAGACTTACGGGTTTAATGGGGCCGCAGTTCATGAACTTGAAAGATCGCCACATATTCCATTGAACAGGTCCCTGTGGAGCAGCACACCATGCAAACACGTTCGGGTGTTCGAATCGATTAACCTTGCAGTATATGACGATATCAGGGCACGAACTTGAACGGATATATTCAACACATGCGTGTAGCACGCACCGGCCATGAAACCGATTCTACGGAGACAAAGGCTCTGTCAACATTCATCCCTGGCCCGTGTCCGCAGCATAGCGGTGCCCCCATAAGCGAGTCGATAGAAACGGAAAGGTTCTGTCTCGAGGGTGTACATTGCACGATTATCGCGACGATTGCCAAAAAGGACAACACACCGGTGTGTCTTTCGTCTTTCGACGAACACAAACTTCGGATAAGGCCACGAAGATGCAACACATGCCTCTTTCCTGATTGTCTCCTATCTAGTGAACTGCCTCGAGAGACGCAACTAATCGTACTAGGAAGAATATATAAGCCTGCGAACATTACAATCGCAAGACTGACCCTTTCTTTCCTTCTCCTTTCAGCATGACACTGCAGCCAAATGGGCTAAACGGCCTTCGTATCTACGGTCATGAAGTAAGTATCTTTCTGGCCACATACGATAGACACTTTGCTTGACACACCGTAGCGAGATCTGGCCTCAACCCCGACCTGGTTTGTCTGCAGAGGCCATAGAGTCACCCACGCCGGAACTGTACAGCAGGTAAGCTCTCTTTGAGCACTAAGCATCATGCAGGCATATGATGCTGACCTTGGGCACACAGATCGTTGCAAAGGTCTTCCGCACTCCCGGGGATGGCGGCCTACAGCAGGTGGGTAAATTTGAGGCGGTCACCTCACATCACACGGACGCTCACCTGACAAACTCAGCGATTACTTGAACGCCAAGAGCTACAAGGCATCCTCGGTCATCCAAATATTGGGTTTCTCGATGAGTTACGCTTCCAGGGACCCGCTCCAATAATTATCGAGCGGTTTTATCAAAACGGCAACATCCTGCAGTATATCCGTAACGTCAACATGCCTGTGGAGGGAAGAGTTACTCTAGTAAGCATCTATTTTCTATGTCGCTACTCGCCGAGTCCCATACCTGCAAATTTCAGATGAAAGATGCTACTAGGGGGCTAGAGTATCTCCATTCCGAAGGGATAATCCACGGTCAAATTCATGGGGTAAGCACTTGACTAGGCCTGTTTCGGAATACCACTCACCGTTACATCCAGAGCAATATCCTCATCGACGACAGCGGGAATGCCGTGTTGTGCGATGCTGGCATGAATTCCGTAGTTTATGCAGCCCAGGTCTCGACCCCCATGTCGAGGGTGTGCTTCTGGCAAGCACCTGAGATTCTCAGCCGAGAGGACGACGGGGCCCCGCAGGCTACCATAGCCGCCGATATGTACGCACTCGGTTGCACTGCAAAGGAGGTCAGCGCGAGCATAGACCCCATATCAAAATGAAACTTGCGACTGAACAGCTTGATAGATATTCACCCTCAAGCGGCCTTTCCCCAAGATAAAGAGCCCCCATGTCCTCGTGTTCAAAATGTGGAAGGGCCAGCTGACGGATGCGGACCGCACGAGTGGCATTCCACCCGGTGTCATTGATGCGTTGGAGGGGTGCTGGGCTGCTGATCCTGCAGACCGACCAAGCACCCGTACTGTCCGACAACGACTCGAAGTGATTGGAATTTGACGAAGCTCATTGATCAACAGATGATGTACGATTGTTGACGTTTGCATGGAGGACTCGAAGACCTACAGTGCACTGTCTTGTGTTAGCGTCTCCTTCGTTATTGCGCTATGCGTGGATTTATTTTTGCTTACATGCAGGAGTTTACGTTCTCAGTATTTCATTCTGTACGATACTGCCTAGTATCCGACCCAGTGTTAACATTTAATATTTCTCGGCCTAATATGATATAGCACATACCGTCTCCAAAAGTTCTTCGACTTGTCCCGATTGACGACGGAGCCCTAAGACGACAGGTGACGAGTGCCACATAGTGGCATAAGCGGGATTTCGGACCTAGGGACGGGTCGTGCTCGCCAAGCCTGCGTGCAGCATCAACGTGCCCGCAGTCGGACGGAGACTGTTAGAAAGGATCGCGGACTATCCGAGGGAGTTGTGCAGTGACCAATTGCGGAGATTGACACTGGCTGAAGCAGTCCATAGAGACCGAGATGAAGACAAATACCTGGTCGAGACAGGCAGCTGGTGAGTGTTGATGGCACGGATCGAGGAATTTGAAATTCGTCCGCTTTCTCAGAGCATTGTGGACAGTAGCGGGAGTTCTGGGGACAAGAGACTCGAGAACAGGGCTAGCTGATATATTATGGACAGGCGTTTATCGATGGCGGTGGCGATTGGTGGCAGTGTTGACGTGCTGTGGGCTCATATTTTTGGACGATACATACCGGCAGCTCGAGCACCCGCGTTACCTGCTTTCTTTGAGTCAAGGCACACGCGATACTGGCATTTATATACCAGGGTGGAACGCCGACGCGTGAAAATAGCACGAAACCTGGCAGGCCAGTAAATTTGCTGAGAATGGGATTCGAAGTTGAGACTCACAAGTTACTACGAGATCTGCCTTGGTGTTCTAGCATGACTTACTTGCGTGCGATGGGTGCCAAAGGTCGCATTGACGCTCACGGTCAAGAGAAATATACGCCGGCAGCGCGGCAGCAGCTGCCAGGGGGGGCCCGGAACGAAAATCGCGACACCATGCCCCCCCCCTACTGTCAAATCGAAGCACCCCGTGTTCGGGGTCCTAGTGTTAGAAAACCACGCGAGCGGGCCAGCGGCATTTCGGCAACTTACCATTTGCGTCCGATGCCGCCGCGAACTTGCACTGGCAAGTCGCGTCGCGTCCACCCACAGGCGCAAGTGCTGCGGTGAGTCTGCGCCTGGAGTGACCCTCAAGCTCACATCCCGCGTGAGTCACTGCCAGGGAGCGGGCGCGTTGAGCCCCATAGCCTAGATCTTCGAGTGCCGAGGACATTTGGTACCCGGCATGGTGGCTGGTGGTGCGTACACGTCCGAATACCGTGCCCCAAACGTGTACTAACTCTTTCCTTCCAGATACAGACGGCCTCGCTGGCAAAATCCAAAGTCCGTCAGCTTAACAACTACCCGACGCTCGCCCGCGCCATCCCACGCATCCGTAACGATGAAGTTTTCAGGTTTGATGTCACGGTGGAACACACCCCGGTCATTGCAGGCGGCGAGGGCGTCGCACATCTGCGCAAACATGCGCGCAACTAGCCGAAGCCGTGTGCGCGCAAGGAGCTGCGAAGGGTGCAAATTCGACAGCAGCGAGGGTGTAGGAGCCGTGCGAGAAGATGGCAAGGTCGCGGGCGCCGGGGACGCGCAGTGATCATGCGCCTGCTCGAGGAAGCGATGGAGACTGCTGAACTGAAGGCGCAGGGGCATGGTGAGTACGACGACGACGTGAAGACGACACTGCGCCATGTACGCACCCTAATCTACCCTATGTTACTGAAAATTTCAAAAAAAAAAAACGATGTATGTACCGCTCCTGATTCATTACACCACCCGGTAACTACATTTCCACCCCCCATATTGTGTATTCGAGCAAGTACAGTACTATTTCTCAGGCGAGCGCAAGCTGAGATGCACATATCTGGTTGTAATCTTATCTTATCCCTATGTGTCGTGTGCTCCGGGGTCCGCGCTTCGCTTAGCAGGGCATGGTGTCGCGATTTTCTTTCCGGGCCCCCCCTGGCAGCTGCGAAACTGAAAGGGTGCCAACTGCCAATTTTCCCACGTGCGTGCTCGCGTGGCTCGATTTTGAACGTTCATCGATGAGTGGACTGCGCGCAAACGGGCAGCACCTAGTATATCGATGGCTCCCAACTCTAATGCGAGAGATGGATACTTTCTCAAGGTCTGGGTTCTGTTCAGATGTTCGTGACTACGAATAACACACCTCCGGCACTTTAAACTCAATGGCGTGTCAATTGTCTCGGTGCCACATACAAATCGTTGTCAAGTGATCGTCAGCAGAGAAGATGAGTCCGTGTCATCTTCTGTGCAAAAATACTGTTACACTGGCTGCTTGCTGGCTGCCTAAGATTCTTGCTTCCGCGGCCGTCGCATTGGTACGTGCAAGCATGTGTGTCGTATACAGCTGACCAGCTCGGGACCGCTGAGCGGAGCAAACCACATGCACGTCTATGCACGTAGCATTTTGGAGGGAACGAGATGGGATATGGATAAAAGGCTCTATTCCATGTTCTGCTATGGATTGGCGACTCCACGTTCCGTCCTTCCTTGCAAAATATGAAGGTGTCCTCAGTATTATGCGCCCTCCTTTGCGGCGCAGGTGTTACCGGAGCCAGCCCTCTGACGCTGAGGGGCACTACAAATACTGCTCGCGCGCCGACTGAAAAGAAAAGTAAGCTTACCAGTCTAGCGAAGTTTTGTGCCATTACGCTGACAATTCTGGTCGTGGAAGCCGTCATCATACAAATGTTCCAGTGGAATTGGGTAAACAAAACGCAGACTGTCTTCGTAGTATTCCTCTCATAGTTTGAATATATAGGATAGTGTCGCTGCCGAGTGCACCAATTTCATAGGTCCCGCAGGTCAGTCACAGCAGGATTTGAACCATTTTTGATCGACTGACACGGAGGGTAGGGTATGGGTTCGTGCAAGGTAAATGTGTACTTCTCAGAATCTGCTGCCTGTATAACGATAGTTTGCAGTGAGCCCCCCTCAGGAAGCCATTACTGGTACGCACGCGTCGTCTGTTCTCTGTTCACCTGTTTATCCAGTCGAGTATAGGCAGTTCGTGGTGGACCGATTATCAGCCCGTCTCATACACGCTCACTTCGAAGTACGGAGACCGCGATCAGTTCTCTAGCATGATCAAGACATGCAATAGCGCTGGCGTACAGGTTATCGCTGGTGAGCTCGAGATGCGTATGTCATGATTCTTGTTCGCTAAATCCACCTTGTACGATAGACACGGTACGAGAACGAGTTCTCCTCTGTCCCCCATTTATCTACTCATCCCGTTCCGAAGGTACTAAACCACATGTCTGCACCGTAAGTGCCAACTTCTTTGTCGTATTTGTGATGCTACGTGGAGACCTTACAACGGCATACTACGTAGCGGATCTGGTACGTCGGAGAACCCATAACTGTCTCGAAAATCGCATGCTAAAGACTTCATCCCCATATCTAGGGACCGGAACCGCAGGCGATTGTAAGTCAGGTACATTCTGCTCATTCCACACGCGCGTAGGCTAAACGACGGCGACAATCAGCATATACCTCCTTCAACTACCCGACCGTTCCGTACACAGACAATGGGGTAAATTTCCCTGTCTCTTTAGTGATGTCCTGATTCCCATGTCGTCTCATAAAACCAACCCCAGGATTTCCACCACTGTAACAACGGCAACGACGACAACACCCAGAATTGGGACAACTCAACCGATGTGTGGGACTGCCAGCTCGGTGGGCTTTCCGAGTACGCCTCACGTCCGTGCGGAGTTCATCTGCATGACTCCAATACTTTCATATAGCCTCGCCACGGATACTTCGGAGAACGTCCGCTCTAAGGAAGCCGGCTACGTGAACGACATGATATCGCTTGGTGTCGCCGGTTTGAGACTTGACGCCGCAAAAAGTATCCAACTCGCATGCGGTGATAGTCGAGCCGTGACTGATGGACGTTCGGAACAGGTATTAACCCAGCAGACATTGCTAATATTTCTAGCCGGTTCTCCTCCAAGGTCTACATCACACAAGAGGTAAGTTCGCATCTTGGTTTTCGGCATAGGAATTGGTGCTTACTCTGTCGGGCAGGTCATATGGGGTGCTAACGAAGCAGTCGATCCCTCGATGTATGTCGATAACGGTGCGTGCTCTCTCGTTTGGTTTGCAATCATAGTTTACTTATTGTCGGCTCATCTATCAGGCGATGTGATGGAGTGAGTAGCGCGAATCCGAGTCATCTTCTCAGCTTTATCATCATTGGGATGCAGATTCCGGTACACCACTGCATTGCAAACTGCGTTCACCAACTCTGGGATCTCCAACCTTCAGAACTTGGATGATCAAGGTGATACCGATATGTGTACTCGACTATTATCAGACTCTAATGCAAATGTTTGCAGGCTGGATTGCGGGGGACGTCGCTAACGTCTTTGTCGCTGATCACGACACGGAACGTGTAAGGAAGCGCCATGTCTCTAGTAGTCCGCTATACTGATGAAATTTTCATTTAGAGCGGCGCATCTCTAACATATTCGTCATCGGATAACACATATACAACCGCCCATATCTTTTCCCTGTGCGTTTAATGCTCTCATCACTTTAGCTAAGATACGGAAACTGACTGCGCTTGAATGCAGGGCTCATCCGTATGGGACGCCCACCGTTCTGTCTAGTTACGAATTCTCAGGCTATGACGACGGTGCACCAGAGTCAAGTAAGCCAGTTCCTTCAGCAGACCGGAATACACGAGCTTAGTGCCCATCTGACTGTAGACGCCGGTGCATGCAGCGGAAACGGTGGGACAGACGGCTGGTATGCTATTGTTAAGCTTGTTAGCAGTGCTAGTCGACCTGATGATTTCCTGCAGGCTTTGCCAGCATCGTTGGATTGCCATCTCTGGGATGGTTGGCTTCCGCAACAACGCTGGCTCAGAAGATCTAACCGATTGGGTTTCGCCGAGCAGTCAGCAAATTGCATTTGGAAGAGGTAGCTACCGCGTCAAGTTGACCATCGCTATCTCGCTGTTTTGCTGACGCCGCCCTTCCGAAAGGGTCCACTGGGTTCGTCGCTATCAACAACGAGGACTCGGACTGGTCGAATACCTTTAGCACATCTCTCGCTGCTGGATCGTATTGCGACGTTATCTCCGGGACTGCGTCTTCGGGAAGCTGTTCTGGTACAGCGTGCGTTCTACTGACAACTCTCCCGTTTCGATAATGAGCTGATTCATTCGGTACTCAGTATTACCGTTGGATCAGATGGAACATTCACCGCGACTGTGCCCTCGCGCTCCGCCATTGCCATCCACACCGGAGCGACTGGATCAAGCTCTGCGTAAACATTCATTTATACATTCTCACAGAGACGATCTTGATTTTTATTTTCAACTTATGGATAGTGCTACTATTACCTTCGAAGTCGATGCTACGACAACCTTCGGAGAAGTGCGTGTCCTACCTTATGTATCCTGTCACCATTATAGCGTACTCGTAACACCGCCCGGAATCCGTTTGACACGCCTTTCCTTCCCACCATCACCTTTGGCGAATATCTTCGAATTCGCCCCTTGTGATTGATCGCAGTGAACATGGTATTTGTGCTGACATTCAAACAGAATATATATTTAACAGGTAGCCTGTCTCAGCTCGGCAACTGGGACACCAGCAGCGGGGTGAGTGCTTTGGTAACATATCCTCTATTTATCCTGACGCGTCACCTTTCAATCTGGACCTAGATTCTTCTCTCCTCGAGTGATTATCCTACATGGAAAACGACCGTCAGTTTGCCTGCGGGGACGGCGTTTGAGTACAAATATTTCCGCCTCGAATCGGACGGCACGGTAAGCCTTCCACGAGTATTAGACGAAGTCTATCCGGTAGCTCACAGGCTTCGCTGCACCCTACATAGGTCGAGTGGGAAGACGATCCCAACAGAAGCGATACAACCCCAGCGGCGGGTGCAACGCAGACCCTAGACGATACATGGAAGTAAACTGTACATAAGCAATGCGGTTATGTAGTTTGGGCGCAAATTCACGACGCGTTGCACCCCATTACACAAATTGTGAACCTCAGAAACAAATAATAATAAAATCAACCAGCGGGAACATACACGGTCTATGATCGATAGCTACGTCTATCAAGTTACATTATACTCGTATGAGATATTGCGCGCATTAGGGTACACTTGGTATGGGCGGCACCTCCTGATACCGCGGCGACGTGGACCCCTTCAACCGGTAATGCATCGTGAGCTCCGAGGCCTGTCTCCATATGAACTGACGCACAGCCGCCAGAGTCATGTCGAGCGGCAATACTACGTCATTGCATAGGATCTCATATAGATCGTCAGCTCTGGGTCGTGAGCTTCGGCTTGAGGATATCGATGTGGACGACGACGAAGGCTTGATATCGACGGAAGAGCGAGGCGAGTCCACTTTCGGGTTACCCCGCATTATCTTATCCAATTTATCCTGGACCTGGAAACCCAAATGAGCGGAAAAAGGGGGGGAATAGGGAAGGAGACGACACATACATGCACTGTGAGTTTGCGGACTCTCAGGAAACGACTTGCCGTAAGCTTCGACTGGGCACTAAGGTGGGAATCATGTAAGCAATATGAACAATTGGACAAGGAAGGACTAGCGCGCACGTATTCAGAAGTTCTGGGAGCGTTTCTTCACCAGGATCCTTATTCCACGGTAGTAAGACGAAGCTCAGTTTTGACACCGGAACTGGCTGAACTTTATTCAAGAAGAGATACTCAAGCAACCACACTGGCATCGACTTTTCGAGTGCGCTGAGATCTGCATGGGTGCTGGCAACAGTTCCTCTGTATAGAGTCTTCCACCCAGGAGACGCCTCCTCCGAGATGAGTATGGATATGTTAGGAAGTAGGGATAGTGTCGGTGCTTCAGCGGATGTTGGCGGCGATATCGGTCCCGAGAGCAGCATTTGCAGCGGCGTTCGTGTCGTAGTAGTTCCAGGTTGAGCCTTTGAATCAGTCACCAATGTTTAGTTGCGAATCGCGTGGCAATCAAATCAAACATGCCTCATGTTCCACTGGACTGCCCGGAGCACTGGGGGATGCCACAGTGTGAGTAGTGGTCTCGCCAGGTGTCTTTTTAGATGTCTTTCCAAAATTCTTGAGACGACCCATCAATCCGCTCGTACTTGGTGTACTGGAAGCCGTGGAGTCACCGGCCGACCTCCCTGGCCCACCCCATCCCGAAAAATCGTCAGGAGTGCTTGGAATAGTGCTAGTAGACGGCCGACGAGTGGGCATAGAGAAGTAGTCCGCCTCCTTAGATGCCTTGCGGGATATAGGAGTAGCAGATGCGCGACCTTCATCTATGGTAGCGGAGCGCCGAGGCATCGGAGTTGCATCGTTAGTGTTTACGATCGACAAGGGAGACTGAGGTATCGATGGTAGAGGAAGTGCGGTGTCCGTCATCGTTGAAAGAAGAGGAATCATGGGTGTTAGCAATGGCGATGTCCGTGGCAAGGAAGTTACAATCGGCGACACTGCAGGTATCATCTTCGGAGAAGAAACGATGGCAGTACTGGCCGGGGGAGAATGGTCCGTCTTCTGAGAAGAGTTCGACGACGATCGCTTATGACGAGTGCTGCCATTTCTTTCGATATGGCTTGAGTTGTTCCCAGGATGAAAGCGGCCATCATCACGGTTGAAGCTCTCGCGTCGCCGGCGCGTGCGCTGCAGTTCACGAATAAAGCCAAGGAAAAGATTTCGCAAGACCCACTTTCCAATATTTACTAGAGAGCCGTACATGTTAGTATTGGTCCGTTAGGCACTGAGTGACACAGACGTACATCTGGCTTCCTCGCCCATACGTCGGTCATGCCCAACATACCCCGCTTCGTCCGCGTAGATTTCGGCCTCGAAGCATTTCTCGCTCACATGGACCGTCAACACGCCAGTCTTCGTGTCCACAGAGGACCAAGGAACGACGACGGCCTCGCCCTCAATGCGCTCCCGCACCGCTTCGAGGGCTTCTCGAGGGCTGCGTTCGCGTTCGCCACCGCCGCTTCCTGAGCTTCCGTGATGACTGGCAGACGCAACGTCTTCACGAGGAAATGTGCCTAGGCAGATACCACGCACAATATCCCACACCGCTACCTCACCAGCAGTATTGACTGTCAGCGCATGAATGCGGTCGTTGAGTATGATTGACCGCACTAATCCGTGTTCGCCATGGATAGTTTCGTCTGGCGAATCGTACAACGGGATTGCCTCCGATGCCAGCTCTCGGTCCTCGTAGTCGGCGCGCGCGGCGTTTACGGGTGCAACAGTCTCTTCACCGCCTGCACGAGATGGGCCATCGCCACGCTTAGGGCTGCCGCTCGGCATCCGAACTGACTGTTGGAAAATGGCCTGCACAGGCGAGCGCACTGGTGCTCTCGGAATTGACATGACAGATGCAGCCGAATACAGCGTGGCGACTTCGGGGTCTCGGCCCCGTGACGAAAACGGCATGAAAGTGTCGTTTGGCGATGGAAGGCGGACAAGACTCTCGAATGGGATCCCGTACAGCGTAGAGGTATCCTCACGATCGCGATGAGGTTTCCAGTTATCGTGGACTACCCCGTTTCGAGGTGGTGAGGATGAGTGTGGCAAAGTGCGGGTAGTGTCAGCACTGTTCGATTGGCGCCGACGGGATTTGGACACGCTGAGCGAGTCCAGCTGCTCATTGCGTTCGCGTTCGCGCTCGACATCCATGTCAGCGACGAAGGCGGACGCTCGCGTGGCACGTCGTGGCGGAACACGCCATCGCTTTACACTAGAGCTCCCGGACGCAGTCCATAGAAGGGCGTCATCCATTGCCACAATCTTGTTGATGCCTTCCGACGAGGCCATGCTGCGCTCCCCGGTGTCTTGGCAAAGCACGATACACTCGCCTTCACCGATATCTGAACAGTCTTCAACGTCCACCTTGCACACGAGACCTGATTTATCTCCAGAGTAAAAGACTTCGAGGGACGGGTGCGTCGAAAAAAGCGACCACACCGAGTCTGTGTGGTGCGTGAAAGTATGCAAGCACCGTTGAGTGGCAAGGGACCAGAGCTTGACGGTGGCTAAACGTGATGGTACGTTAATTACGGTGTTGTGATATAGGAAAGCGTACGCACCATCCGCAGAGCCTGTGAGAAGCTACGCCGCTATAAGTTAAGCAACGCCAGTTCAAAGAAGTAGCACTCACATATTTCGCGTCTTCTGAGAGCAGAATCGAGCGAATGTTATCTGTATGCCCAACCAACTTTCCGGTGCGCTTTCCTGACCGCGGGTCCCACAGTCGCACGACCCGCTCTGGAGAGCCTGAGGCTATCGTGCTACCGAACGGATCTGCAGCAATGGCATACACAGAGGATTTGGGCGCGGTAGCATCAGGGGGATTCAGCGTAATGAGCGGATCCGGAGCCTCGGCGCCTGCGCGACTCAAGTCCCAAAGTTTGATTGTGCGGTCAAACGACCCCGACGCTATCCAATTCTGCTCGCGACTGCCAATATTGTTAATTTTGTAGCCAGAGTACGGATGAACACATCAGTTGCACACCATTTGGTCAAACAGCGGACGTAGTCGGTGTGCGTGCCGATGACGGACGGGTCCGAGGGGGAATTCGAGTGTGGGTTCCACGTCTTGATGGTTCCGTCGGAGGATGCAGAAACAACTGCGCTTCGTCAGAGGAATCTTTCGGGAGAGGGGTTAGCTACGTACCAGTCTGATTGTAATTACACAAGAGTAGGTCGTTCACCCAGTCCATATGCATCTGCGCGCACTGACGGAACTGGGACGCCTACAGTGAGAGCAGAAATATTAGCAGAGTAGATACATAGAGCAAAGTAGTGGTTGGGACAAACTTGTCCTGGCTTGAACGCTTCTGCGTTGGCTTCCCACTGTTGTTCGAGTGGAAGCGCGTCCGCTGCCAAGGATGGTCGCTTTCGTCTGCGCGGGCTGCTGACGTCTCCCAGAATATCACCGTCACTCACGAATGCATCTGCATCCTCCGCCTCCTCGTCAATCACGTTGTCGGCCCAGCCCGTCATAAGTTCCCAACGGCCCACGGTCCTACGCAATGCATCGCTTGAGCTGCCCTGCTTCTCCACAGCGCGCTTCTTCATGGGCACCTCGAGGTCCCACGACATTACCAAACCGTCTCTTCCTCCAGTGTACAAGATACCCTCGGGTGTGCCTCGGCCTGCGAGCTGCGTAGACGCGTCGATAGCCAACGAGGCGACACCGAGTCGATGCCTGGGATGTCGAGCCCACTTTGGCGTCTCTTCAACATTTTTGGAAGGCGATGCGCGGGACCGAACCAAGGACGGTGACGTGGATCCATGGCGGTATAGACCGTGTGGAGGGAGCTCCAGGAGGGGCAAAGACTCGGTCGGCGGCGGGATAACATAGGACACCCTGCGCCGAGGTGAGGCCATAGCTATCAGAGTCAAGACGTGCAATTATGCGATAGCAATTCTATGCATCAGTCGTCGAGAACGAAACCAAGCTGCCACTGAGCTCGTCGTCGTCGACAGCGTCGAGCGAGATTCGTGATACTCTTCAATGGCAAGCTATCAATATTATCGGCAGGCCCCGCCACGCGGATCCCGGAGCTGAATTCTCTGCGTACCTTTTTTCTGTACCTTTTCTTGTCTTTCTTCATGAATTTGGTAGCGTCTCCTACGAGCTCCTACGCCTGTGCTTGTAAGATGTCTTTGTCGCCAGTTTCAGTCACAACACTCTTTGACGCACTCATCGGATCATTCTATCGCAGTAAACTGAAGTCGTAGTCGTACTTGTGCTCTGACTCCGAGGGCCCGAGACTGCCGACTCGACGCATCATCTCAATCCCCTTCCCAAGCAAAGAGCTGGGTTGGAGCTGGGATAGACTACGGACACTTCCAGAAACGCCCCATAGTACGCACGGAAGCGAGGATTGGCACTTCGAACACTACTACCTGCAGATAATCGACATGGGGCCCCTCAAACTAGCGATCGTAGGCGCTGGACCATCTGCGTTCTACGTCGCGTCCCGCATTCTGAGTCTGCTCCCAGCCACGAACCCACAATCTCAGTTGCTCAGGATACATATGTTTGACAGACTATGGGCACCGCACGGTCTAGTCAGGTATGGTGTTGCCCCAGATCATCCGGAGGTCAAGGTACGTTTGTAGGGCCGTTCAAAAGTCTGGATATTGACATCGTGTAGAATTGTATCCATAAATTCGAGGAAGCGGCACGCGATCCCCGACTGCGATTCTTTGGAAACGTCAATGTCGGAGACGTTCCATCACCTGCTGCACCAGACGCGATCGCGCTGCCCACGTCGTCGCTGCTGTCGAATTATTCGCACCTTCTACTGGCGTCTGGTTGCGCGCTTCCTACCCTGCACCCTATGCTCCCCGTATCGCCGTATTGTATTCCCGCTTTATCCCTCGTACATTGGTATACACATCACCCCTCGCGCCCACCCCCACCCCCATTGGAGAACATCTCACATGTGACACTGATTGGACAAGGCAACGTTTCGCTCGACATTGCCCGCATCCTTCTCTCCGCTCCCTCCGAACTCGCAAAGTATGATATCCCTGAACACGTCCTTGATGTCCTTTCGCGCTCCGCTGTGAAGCACGTCTCCATCGTCGGCAGGCGTGGTCCACTCGAGGCCGCGTTCACGACCAAGGAGCTACGGGAAATGATGAATCTCTCTGAAGCATCCATGGTGCCAATCGACCCGGCCATTCTCGCTACGCCCCCGAACCTAAAACTCTCTAGGCAGCAATCGCGCACCATGCAGCTTCTGCAGAAGGGCTCGCAAAATGCGCCGGGTTCGACCTCGAAAACATGGTCTTTGGAGTTTTTCCGCGCGCCGGCTGGCCTTACCTCCCCTACGCCATTGTCGCCTGCCCAATTGACGCTCACACACACGACGCTGGACCCAGAGAGCCAGCGAGCGGCTCCTACCGACGTCTCGACCACGCTCTCTACCGATCTCGTGGTTACGTCTCTCGGTTTTCATCCGGAGCCTACCTCTTTGTTCGCCACGCCAACCGTACGCACTCTATCCGGACGCGTGGTGTCGCCTACCGACCCCAGTCGCATACTTAAAAACGTGTACGCGTCCGGATGGGCAGCCACGGGTGCCAAAGGCGTGCTTGCATCGACGATGATCAATGCGTACGCGGTCGCAGACCAGATCCTTTCGGACTGGCTCCCGAAAGGGGATGAAGCGAATACCACACCTGTCGTACCCACTTCTTCGCCGTCCGCTTCTGTCTCACCCACATCTGAGGCGGAAGAGATCATGAATTCCAATCCTGATCTGGAGGACGTGAATTCAGAGATAACGGCGGGGATAGCTGACGGCGTGGTGACAGAATATGGTGATTGGAAGGCTGTGGACGCGGAGGAGGTGAGGAGGGGGGAAACACTGTCCAAGGAGCGCGAGCGTATGGGCTGGGAGAATGCCAGAACGTTCCTTCGATCGAGAGCATGACCGTCGTCGTAAGTCATCTGTGCATTTCCGTCATTTGTCCGTACTTCCCAATCTACTTATGTCTCGCCCTCTCATTAGACAACACCAATGTATCACATCATAACCTCCCAACTCCTTTAATCTAATATCTCATTGACATTCCCCTGCTGTCAAACTATACCCACGCGGCGGCGAAGATTCTTATATGCAGACGGCGACGCGACGCGACTTCGAATTCTCGATCGCGTGTGTACGTACTGAGCGGCCAAAGCGCCCCAAAGCGCCCGAGTAGCGGCATAATAAAAAGGTCTCAGCTTCGACTCTTCTCTTCAAAAGCAACCACCAACTGTGCCACTCAGCATCAGCTAGCAAAGCCCTCAACAGCATTAACATAGGTGGTAATTTTTCCCACTTTTTTCCAGGCGTAGTTTGCTCGTTTTTAACGCGTCGTGTTTATACAGTATACTCTACACCGGTCAGCACTACGGTCAATGGCACCCTCCACGAAGTCACGAAAACGTGCGGCTTCGCCGGATTCTCTGGAAGAGACGGTGCCAAGTGTCGCGCCTCCGGCTAAGAAGGCGAAAACGCAGAAGGCAGCCCCCAAAGCGAAGGCTCCGAGAGCTACATCTAAAACAACAACGACGAAGCGGAAGACTACAAGCAGGGTTGCGGCAGCAGACGTAGTTCCTATAGTGCCCGCACAGGTCAGTGTATACCTTGGGTCAATAACTAGAGGCGGTCTGACGTTCTACTATGAGTAGTCCTCCGCCGAGGCGCCAGCCCCGGTTGTCTCTTCTACCCCATCTTATGCTGGGAACTTCGACATCTACGCCATGCCGCTGCCTTTCCTTAACAAGGTCTACCTCCCAGCTGGCACTTCGACGCCGCAGTACGAGGCCCTCTATCGCGAGATTCTGAAATGGCAAGCGAAGCCTGACTCTTCAGGGTGCTTTTTCCTCGATCCGTCTTCGCCAGAGTCGTGTCGCTTCGAAAGTGGCTCTATACTTGACCCCATGGAGGAATCGCCGTTCACGTTCGACATCACTACGATCGAATGTCGCGACAAGCTCGTATTCACCTCTGCCGAGCTCGCCAACTTTCACGCGCCCGGCCTCGTCGCCGGGCCTTCGTCGGGTGTGGTTGTTGAAGCCGCCCTGGAGGACAATTGCGGGATCGCCTCGTCCTCTGCGGTGCTTAAAGTCAGGCGCGTTTGGACGGGGACTTCCCCGGACGGCGATGCGGCGGAACTGTTCGAAGGACACCTCTCGTTCAACATACGGTATACCAGCATGTACAAGCGTGCGGGTGAGGGTAGCGGGCAGAATGGTAAGTGGGCATTCTGGGCTGTCCGGGCCAGGAAGGACGCCGCTGGAGAGGAGATCGGTCTCGGAGCCAGAGATTGAGAGCTCTGTACCTTATATTCTTTCTCGCGCTTACAATGACTATCATACGACCGTACTGCATGCCCTTGAATCGCATGGCATGCATGTTGAATCATAGCAGTCAATAATGAGTACTGAGTGGTATATCTTGCTTTATGGCTGTTGCTTGACCTTGTAAACTACCGCGCGGCGCGAGTGGGCAGGTGACTGTCTGTCTTGTAGGCACCGACGCTACTTGCACCAACACAAATTAGACGTCAAGGGACATCTACAGCTCCTACTCAGCTCCAAGCCTCAGAGAAAATCAATAACATCGCGCACCTCATACGGCCATGAGAGGTGACCGACTTCCTGTGCGATGAATGAAAGTTCCAACAAGTTGTCAGTGTCTACAGGGACAAAAAGGTATTCGGGTACGGGGAATCGAACCCCGAGCTGCCGCGATCTGCGCAGATGCGTATGAGAGGCGGCAATGTTAGCCGTTACACCATACCCGATTGATGAAAGGATGGAAAGATGAGATGATATCGCGTCCAGAACTCCGACATTGATCGCTAAGCAAAGGCGACCGCTGAGTATCTTACAAGTTCTGTTGCATTATCGTGGCTCTGTAACTGGATTCTGTCTACGCTATCCTGTTCTCCAGCGCTTGCGTCTGTTTGAGCAAGCCATGTCTCAGCGCGTTTAGGCGAGGTGCAAATTTTTCGCTGAGACGCCACAACTTTCAAAAAGGTGAATTGACCCCTGAGTGAGGCTCTTACGCGCAGCCCCGGCATCCCTCGGACACGGCTGTCGACGGTTAGACTGTAATCCATCTGTCTATGAGAAAGGCAAGCTTGTCGATAGACAGACTGTTCGATCTGGGTTTAAATTAGATGGTTGTGCATCGGGATTCTCCGAAAATCCGCTTTGGGACGGATAGTCAGTAATTTCGCCGCATGCGGACGCTCATAGCAGTCGTCGTACACTGTCCTCCCCGTCTGCCGTCTCTTGCTGCGTATCTATGCTGTCTTCTAGGTCTCTTCCTGCGCGCCATGGACGACTCAATAAGCGCTATCCGGCTCATGGAATTCGATGAAATGTTTGCTACCGTGGGACAAACAATACCGCTCGATATGCGGCCATCTCTCGACTTCCTGAACGCGATTTCCGCGCAGCAGCAGGATGACGTTCTCCGGGCTACATTGCTGGTCTATACTATGACGAACGGGCTAGCAACGCCTCGCGAATTTCAACACCGCGCTGCGTTCGGACCTCTCAGCAACACGGACAGCTTCGTCGTTGCAGGCACAGGCTCTGGCAAAACTCTAGTCATGGCTCTTCCTTGCGTGTTGCGCCCCAAAACAATCTCACTCGTGCTTTGTCCTACAAAACGACTACAGATGACACAGGTATTTGAATGCTCTAATGACTCTGGAAGTGCTACATTGAGCTCGAGGCAGGTCACCGAG
>KN832558.1:315416-327379 GCA_000827205.1 Plicaturopsis crispa FD-325 SS-3 | reverse complement strand
CTGTGCGAGGCGACTGAGAAATCCGAGGGGAAGTCTGATTTTATTGTTCTAGTCTTGATCCAGTATTTATACAAATTCCATGGTGCCACAAATGAGTCATTCTGAGTCGATCTGACTCCTACTGACTGAAAATGAGTCACAGACTACCGTTAGTAAGCAGTATGAGTCCGTATGAGTCATTTCCGGAAAAATAGCCAAATAGTAAGCAAGAATGATGTAGTGGCCAATAGGACGAAAGATAGGTAAAAGTCCGAAACGAGCCGTTCGAATTCTGCTAGATCGGTGATTTGGTTGAAAGCAAAGATGTACAGATAAGAATATCTCGAGAAAAACGGAGGGGGGAATTGTAGTGCAGTGGCGAAGAGATAAATGGTACGTTCTGGGTGAAAAGGATGAGTATTATTTTAAGAGGGGGTGAAAACACAATGTCGCTAATCACCATTTTAAATGTGGGATTACGACATCCGCGGGGAACAACAAAATTCAACCGTCCCCGGTTGACTTGAGTAGGAGGAAATATGTGTGAATAAGGCAGTAAAGATGGAGCGTGAAAGATGATGCTCACCGCCGTCTTAGACAGAAGGCCGCGCTGATTTGTGCTGCACAATGACGGGCGTGAACGTCTGCTGGGGGAGCGACCAGGGTGCGTAGCGATAGCGAGCGCGGTTCAACCACCCCAACCGAGCGTAATGGATAGGGACAGCTAGAAGCTCCTCTTCAGGACCCTTGCTCCCTAACCTTTCGACATTCCAGCAGAATACCACATAGTTGCGAGTTAGCGCATAAATCTTCACGATCAACCCCGGGTTAGTCCAGCAGGATTCGCTAGGGTTTCGGACTGGGTCGCCAATGCCAATAGTTTGACCGTACGTATCGACTCCGGCGATCAGGACGTGGTGATGGTGAAGGGTTTCGACGGCGCGGAATGTAGTGATATAACGATCGCGGCTGGTGCGGATGGATTCGTGGCTTGGCTCACGGAATACGGTATGGGAGACCCAGATATGGGGCGGCTGAGCTGTAGCGCTAGACCATAGTGACGGGTTCCCTAGTGGGATCTGAGTCGTATCGGAGTTCAGAGGAGGAGAAGGACGATGTGCGATGTGCATCATGCGCGCCCAAATGCGGCCGAGAGGGCGAGGTTGGGCTATCTCGGTAGAGGGGCGTGGGTGTGGTGATGGTTTTAGCATGATGATGTGAAGGACGGGAACGATTAGAGAGGCGGCTGGCGCTAGAAAGTTGACGAGTCGGGTAGAAAATGAACGTGATGGCGATACTGGGTCAGGATCAGTATCAAAGTATGATGGAGGGTCGGGCTGGATGGATCCGAAGGTGGAGAACTCGATTTGCTCGGAGAGGATTTGAGCGTGCTCGAAGGTGGGTGTTGGAGGAGCGAGATGGGCGTCGGTGAGTGGGCGTATGTGGGACATTTTGTCAAGAATTTGGTGGCTGTTTTCCGAGTCTGGGGTTGACGTCGGCTGAAGACATATGTGTCAAAGGAACTGTTGGGGTATGTTTTGGCGTCTGATTTCTTGTGTTCGTCTTCTGCTCCTTTTGGCCAAATTACTGATCTCGGCGATCCGTTCTGGTTCTGGCTCTCTGCTTCTTTCACGGAGAGTGCACAATTTCTTTATGGCGGTGTGTGATTGGTACGACCAAATGTTCGTTGGGGGCAAGGAAGTTCAAGCTTGTCCACGCTCAAGTCGGGGGTTCTGAGTGGGTTTTTTTTTCTTTGGTTAGGTTTCTCCCCTAGTCAGAGTCGGTGGAGCTATCGGATTCCTGCAATTCGTCATCGTTGGAGGATTCATTTTCATCCTCCATGTCGTCTTCAGAGGACGGTAATTCATCGTCCCCTGGTTCCGCAGCTAATTGGGCCCAGATTGGATCGTTTCGTCGTATATATGGGTACAGCCGGAAGGCAGCAAACTTTTCTGTTATCTTGGTGCCGTCCAGTTCCTTGAGTATGTATGCTCCGCCTTTATTCCGTCGGACCACTTCATAGGGTCCGAAATATCTTGGCAAGTGTTTGGTGTCATGACGCTTTTCAAATCGCGGGTTCCTGGCAAGCACAAGTTCTCCGGGTTGGTAGGCCTCTCGCTTTAATCTCCTTTCAAACTTCTTCTCAAACTGAGCTTTAGACCTGAACCTTGCTTTTCGCAAGGCCTTGGTTGCTTTCTCAATGTCCTCTGGTAACTTTGCGAGCTGCCGTATGCGTAGAGCAAGCAGTTCCGTGGTTGTCATGCCTTTGCGCCATCCGTCAATCATGAATGTTGCTTCGGCCAGATCAAAGGGGAGCACCGCTTCGGTTCCATGGAGCAGGTGATATGGGGAATATCCGGTGACTGAGCTGGCGGTGATACGATCTGCAAAGGATGCTAGTGCCAAGTTGTCTGGCCATTTCCGTATGTCTCCTTTGCAGGCTTTGATCAGCGCCTCTCTGAGAGTGTAGTGGCCTCTTTCAACTACTCCGTTTCCTCGGGAATTATATGGTGATATCTTGACTTGTGGGATTCCCATACGCCGCAACAAGATCTTAAAGGCTCCTTTTACTTCTGATCCGTTATCGGTGGTCACTTGGGCAATTGCTCCGTATCGGCAATAAATCTCCTCCCAAAAGAATCTTGCCATCAGTTTTGCGTTTTGTTTCCTGAGTGCCCGTACTTCGGTAACCCCTGTCAGATCATCTCGAGCGGCGACAATGAAACCGAATCCTTGGGCTCGGGGCATTACCATCACGTCTATGTAGACTTTAATAAATACCGCGGCTGGAGTGGAGACCGTTAGGGGGAGTGTGTACTTCCGCGTGTTGCGGCGTTGGCATTCGTGGCAGGATTGTACGTGGATGTGGATGTCTGACCGTAGTCGCGGCCAGAAGAATCGTTTTCGCAGCAGGTCAAATATTGCCTGTTCTCCTTTGTGACCCATCTTTTCATGGGCTTCGTATAGTAGAGTGTTTCGGTGGTCTTTGCTTAGGATTACAATGACCGGGGGTGCTGACTTGTTGCGTTTCATGAGGCGATTGTCTTTTACAAAGAATTGTGTGGCCTTCTTCAGGAAATGCTTGTTCGCGCCGAGTGATGGTAGGTCAGGAAGGGTAGATGATTTGAGGAAATCGAATATGCTCTGGAGGGTGTCGTCCTGCGAGGAGCGTAGTGCTAGCGATTGTGCCGGTTGTTTGCAGAATCGCATGAGCAGGACAATGTCATCTAACCAAGAATCATCATGTGGGGTGATGATTTCTCCTTCTCCAAGATCCCGTCGGGAGAGGGCGTCTGGTCCCTGAAATCTGCTTCCTGGGATATGGATTAATTTGAAAGAGAACATTAAGATTCCCTGGATCCATCGGTTTATTGCAGCGTTTGGCTGTAGATCAGGCTCATTGAGCATTCCCTTGATGTATTGAGCGTCAACTTCAATGTGGAAAGTTTTGATGCCTATTAGGTAGATCCTCCAGTGGCGAAGGGCACGATAGAGCCCGTATAATTCTAGCTTTGGCTGCGAATATCGTGCTTCTCGTTCGTCCATAGGCAGGGATCCATATCGGGCCGGCCTGCGTTTGCCTTTCTCATCTATCTGTGATAGAATCATTCCTACAGCCTTATAGCTGGTGTCTACGGATAGTATGACAGGGTTTTCGGATGTATAGTTGATTGGCCTAAGGGCAGGAGCAGCCGTAACAACTTCTTTCAGTTTCTGGAAGGCTGTCTGACGATGTTCGTCCCATACGAACTCTTTGTCCTTGTGGTATAATTCGGACAGTGGTCGACAAAGTTGGGAGAAGTTCTGTATCCATATTCGCACTGTTCCACATAGCCCTAGAAATCCTCGGACATCCTTGGGGGTCTTTAGTGGCGGCCAGTTGAGGATTTTCGCTATCTTATCATCGTCTGGGCTCCGTCCTTCCGGGGAGCATTTTTGTCCCACAATCAGGACTTCTGGACGGCAGATCTGTGTTTTCTTTGTCGAAAAAGTTGCTCCGGAGCATTTGATCCGGTGCATGATTCGATGTACATCTACCGCATGTTCCCATATGAATCGCCGAATTCCAGGGTTGCCGGGAATGGTCTCAGGTTGTCCTTGATCGTCCAGATATTGGGTTCTCGGCCCTTTTATTGGAAGATCATCAATGAAGATGTTTGCGACATCCGGGATTTCGTCTTGTAGGATAAATGTCATGCAGGTTTGGAATTCGGCGGGTGAATTCGTGAATCCTTGCGGTAGACATGTGAGGCGCAAAAGTCCGAGGGGCGTATAGAATGCAGTCATATCGCGAGACCTTGGGTCGACTGTCCGGGCATCAAATCCAGAGAATAAGTCAAATACCGTGTAGCATTGTCGACCTGCAAATGGTTCTACAAAGTCATCGATGATCGGAGGAAGTCCTGCGTCCCGGATTGTAACTTTGTTAAGCTCCTGAAGGTCGTGGACGATCCGGAGTTTTCCGTTTTTCTTGGTAACACAAAACCATCGGGATCGGTAAGATGACTGACTGGGTTCGTATACTCCGGCGTCAATCTTCTGCTTGAGAATTTCAATGACCTGAGTTCTGATACCTGGTGGGATAGGTATGTTCTTGCATTCCCATGGTGAATGCGGAACGGTAGGTATGATATATGGCGAGAAGTACGATTCCTTCAAGGTTCCCCGGTCTTGATCGTCAAAAGCCAGGGCGTCTTCGTTTATCTTCATAATCCATTTAAATAGTTTCTCCTCCTCTGGCCACAGGTACCCGCTGTCATTTACATCGAGCTGGTCCATACGTTCCTGTGTTAATTTGAGGGATGGCGTGAACTCAGGTGGTTGGCGAGTGAGATGCGGTAACGTGAGTAATGGGTCGTGCGGGATCTGTCGTCGCACTCTTGCCTCTTCAGGAAATGTGCCAGATACTGGGTGTACTTTACGATCGACTCGCTTGTATGCCGTGAGGCTGTCTCCGTGTCCGAAAAGGAATACATTGTTCCCCTTGTTTGAACGAAATACCGGATGTGTTTTGCGATCGACTCGCTGGTACGCAACGAGGCTATTTCCGCGTCCGAATAGGAATATGTTGTTCCAATCTTCCGATTGGAAGTCCGAGGATGTGTTCTTGTCCGATAACCCAAGGTGGAGGTAATGATCCGAGCTTGTGCCGGTTTCCAGATTTGGCTCGGGAATTAAGACTGTGTTATTCCAGGCTAAGTCTGGATCCGGATACTCCCAAACTGGCGAAGTAGGTTTGCTAGCATCAAAGTCATCGGCCGTTGTAATTAAATGGACGTGAGTGCCAGTCATGCTTGGCGTGTCGGTTGGCAGGTAAGTCGGCTTGAAGTTCTCGGACAGGGTCATACGAGATTCGCATGGTTTCGGGAGGAGAGAATCCAGCGTGTTACAATGCCTAGGGCTAGCTAATGGACGTACACGAGCATCGGGTAATGGTAGCAAGTGTTCCGGACAAATGCTAGTAGGTAGTGAAGGGGGCGGATGGCGAGGAAGGAGGAAACGGCCTTGCGCGAGAAAGCGGGGACGGGTGTGAGTAGGTAGGATGCGTGGTGGAGTGGAAATACAAAGTTTAAGGCTTGCGCGGCCGTGCGCGGGGAACAACGAAAGAGTTATACAGTCAGATGGGAAGTCAGGCGCGGGGAACAACGAATTTGAGAGCGGAACGGGGGCCCGTCTTTGTGCAATGATAAAGGGTAAGGAAGGTGGGTGCACAGGGTACGATACCCTTGATGCAGAGTCTTGAGGCATCAAGCTGTTGCACGAGTATTCAGGCCATGATGTCAAAGGAGATTTTGTGAAAGGACGTACGGCTGCGTGTTCGAGGGCTTTACCAGACGTAGCCCTCGGTTTCCGCAATCGTTCCTTGGCCAAACTCGAGATACGTCCCGTCGACGCGGCGGTCGAGGTATCCGGAGCGGTGGAGGTGCCGTACGGGGCGAGAATCGGTGAAGCTGAGGCGGAGGAGGCGTTCGATGGCGTCGGCGATGCTGTTACGGTTGTGCGCGCGAAACACCACGGAGGCGTAGTAGAGGAATGCCGCCTCCTCGTCGTGGAGAAGTGGGTTGCCGTATGGGTAGACATATTCTTTGCACAGCTCTCTCTGCGAAAAACGCTGAGCCTGAAAGGAATGGAACGGTACCCGAAAGGAGGGTGGGGTAAGCGCGGATAGGTTAAGAAGCCAGTCCGACAGTCGTACCTTGTTCGTGATGTACGCCGAGTCGCGCAGGTTCCCACTAAGCGGCATCCAGTTCCTGGCCTTGATCGCGTATCCGAGACGGTCGATGGCAATGACCGTCTGGTTGCGAATCCCGCGCAGCTCCTGCAAGTGGGAAGTAAGCCAGCGCTGGAACTGCCTTCGGCGGACTTCAAGTTCGGCGTGGGTGGAGGGTGCTTCCAGCTGACGCGGCTGTTCGGCGTTGATTTGTTTGTCTTCCACGAACATGGGGACGTCGGTGGAGCCAATGGAGCCTCGATTGGCGTTGCCGAAGGTAATGTGGCGAAGGCTGGGCACGCCGAAGCGTTTCTCGAAGGGGTCGCGGGCGGGGAATGGCTCTGTCGCGGATCGTGGAAGGTTGAGCGGGCTTCTAGGGGGCGGGGGAAGCAGTGCATCCTCCTCCTGCTTTTTGACGTGTTTGATAGGTGATGGGCGTCGCAGCGCGTCGTTGACTGGGACGACAGGGGGTGCTGAAGTGTGCGCCGCAGTATGATAGGGCCAGAGGGGTGGCAGGTTCGTTGGGTACGTTGATCGGCGTTCTGACAGCGCCGTCTTTGACGAGTCGCCTGGCTCAATGTGTGTGAGTCGGCCAGCCCAAGGTGAGAAGATATCATACGCACTGAACATCCTATAGCCTGCCTGGGCGTCTTTAAAATCCGCTTCCTTCTCGCGAAAGCCAAGATAGTTGGCTGACTCGAGGGGGTGCATAATGTAGTCGTCGCCGACCGTTGAAGTGTTCGATGCGGATTCGGGAACGGTGGCGTGAAAGCAGTTGATGATCGGCTCTTCGCATACAGGACAGCCTGGGTCGTTTTCGTAGAAGTCCCTGTCCTCGGGATCCTGAGGGCAGAAGCGCGACAGGAGGCGCGCTCCTCGCGGAAACGGCATGTTGAAACAGTCGCGGAGATCGTTTTCGTAGTCTGAATTCGTTGACTCCGCGACTGAGCCTTCGCCTATCGATGTTTCCGTGGGTGAGGCGTCGTTAATAAAAAAGATTTTTCTACGCTTACTGGAGGAGCTCCGTATCTCTCCCTCGCTGACGCTTTCTAGGTCCGGCATGTCGTCGCAACCGTTGTCGGCTACGGGCTGCGCGAGTGGTTCGTCGACGGGCTCCTCTTTCGGCGGGCTTGTCAGATCGACCTCGTCTTCGAACGTGAATTCGATAACGGCGTCCGGCTGTAGTTCGGGGAGATCGTCGTATTCCTCCATGCGGAGCACGTTCGCGCCAGAGCGCACGCTGGAGTCTGTTTGGATGACGACGGGCTCGGCTAAGTCTAGTGCTGAGAGACGTGGCGAGTGCGGAGTGGCGAACATATAGTAGACTTGAGGGATGTCGGCGTCGGGGTAGTATTCGACATCCGTGGTCGAGGCAATAGATTCGTTGTCCGAGAATTCGATGTCGGTAGGATAGTTCGCGATGAAATCGCGAGTGATGGAGTCGGGGGACGGCGATCCCATGGTAGGTGAGCTAGCATGACTTGGCGGTGGCGGCGAGATGGAAGGAAACGCGAGCTGCTCGTTGTCTTCAGGGTAAACGTACCAAATTACGCTCCTGCCGCGGCGCGACTGCGGCATTCCGGTGATGGGGTCAGTAGCGACCATCGCTGCCTCACACCCTACCCCTCGGTATCTGAATCTGCCCATAGCGTCGTATTCAGGCGTAAGCTCGCGCCCAAAGGTGGCAGCGACGAGGACGGGGATTGCCAGGTGCCTACCCTCGTCATGAGCGGTCATGAACTCGTGGGTGAGTGCGTCGAGACATTCTTCAGTGGTACGCATGGCTCCCTCATTCCAGTTCGGCGGGCCGGCGGTCTGAACGTTGGGTGCGTGTGCTATCGAAAATTCCCCGCTGACTCCGAGCGTCGCAGGGTTGGAGTCTGTGGACATGGTGAAGGATAGTTGTAGGGCTGGTAAATTTATCGGGAACGGTGCGTGTTCAGGATGCTCAAGTACCGTGAGGGAGCTCTCCCTTTTATACCTTATATCTTCCCAGTTTTTATTTTCCAGGTTTAATTCGCGGTATGCGCGGGACCAGTGCGACGGTGTGTTTTCGAGGAAATCCGATATTTCCTGGTCAGTAGGTGAGTCTTCGTGTGCTGTCCGCGGTGAATCCCTAGCTAACGTTCTTGATTCTTCTAAGGGATAGCCTAGAAGGGGATGCACTTTGAACGCCAGATCGTCGCTGGTGATCAACTCCTCGTAGGGTAGTTCCGCGGTACCGTTGATCGGGGGGCTGCAACCCGGGTCACTGGTGGTCACTGAGTAGGTGCGTGCCAAATTCCAGGCGTCGGCTTCGAAGTTCCAGTCTCCCTTGGACGAGGCCGTTGGGCATACTAATAGTTCGTACTGAGTAGATTCCAAGTCCCTGGGGTCTTTGAAGACGATGTACGTGCCGTCGCGCCGTTCATCAATTCCCACGTAGTTCCCCATCTGCCATGGTCGGCCGAGTAGTAGGTCGAAGGGGACTTGGTCGCCGACGTATACGTTGGCTTTGGTGGCCACTGCTCCGCAGTGGAAGGGGATATTCGAGATAAGTCCTCGTAGTTCACCCTCTCCTCCGTTCGCGTCGTTCATTTTTAATTTCTGACCCAAATCCATAGGTCTGCGGATAATCTTATGCCAGGTGGCGCTGCTCACGACGTTTAGTTGTGAGCCAGTATCGATTATTGCTACTATGCTTACGCCGTCGCATTCCATCGGCATGCGAATAAGCGGCGCCCGCGTCAAAACATGGGAACCTCCGATGCTCATAACCGACGGTCTCGAATTCCTTGCCCGAAGGAGTTCCCCGAGCTTGGTGGAAAGCTCTTTGGATGCTGCGAGCATCTCGCCCAAGGTCAGGCTTATCTTGGTGTCTAGTAATTGGTTTATCACTTGGTCATCCTCGACGCGTGTGCTTATTGCTGACTGCCTCCCTGTTTTAGCTTTAGGTGTTGCTTTCGTGGCGGTGGGTACGCCGGTCGTCGTGGGTGTTGTATGGTTCGCATGGGGTTGCGGCTTGGGTTGCTCAGCGGGTACGCCAAGCATTTCATCGTCCGAGTCGTCTTCTGACACCTGCACGATTCTAGATCTGGCGTCGAATGGAAGTATTTCGTCCTCCCCGTCGGTAACCTCGACTATTCGTGCTCTCGTCTTGGCATTCTGTCCTCGCGTATTGTGAGCAGGTCTCGTTTTTCGTGGCGCATCGTTATGTGGCGGAGCGCTTTGAGATGGGGGCGGAGCAAGTGAGTTCTCCTTGTCCGAATTGTCGCCAGTTGGCTGACTTGCCAGGGGTTCAGTTCTTGTCCGTGATGCGTCGGGTGGGATGACCTTGGTCATTGTGGGTGTGAGAACCTCTGGTGCGCCATTATTGTCCGTTCTATGAAGTGCTGCTGGCTGAAGTACGGGCGTGCTGCTTTTCTTGGCTTCAGCTGGGGCTTGTGTTTCTCGGAGTTCCGTATTTCCCTTCGGGAGCCCGAGTCTCCTTGTGTACGGTAGGTTTACTCCGTCAAATATTTCCCTGCGTGTCGTGTTGATTTTCTTCTGTGAGCGTTCGACGGGCATCACGCGTACTTCATCGTCTCTTATCACCACGTCCGATCCGCGTGGAACAACGTAGATTGGTTCTTCATCGTCCTCGAGCATAGGTGCGTTTACATGGTAACTGCTGTTGGAGGTGAATTCGCTAATTGTGAAGTAGTTTGACTGAGGTGCGGCCATGCGTTGTGCTGCTTGCACAAAGTTCTCGCCATCCCTTCGTCGGATCACGTACCCGCCCTTCATCTGAACGCGCCCTCCAGGTTCGCGCTCCACGATTCCTGCAGCTACTAGCTCATTGATTTTCTGGCAGTTTGACATTGAGTGCCCTTGCTCACCGCATCCGAAGCATTGCCCCTGGTTGGGCAGCGGCATGTTATTCTGCGGTGTGCTCCGAGCCGAATACGGGGCCATGCTTGTCCGTGGAGGTGCCATTGCAGGGGCGACCGTGATTGGTGCCTTGACGCACCGAGCGATGTCGGCGTCGATCTTGATTGCTTTGTAGTAAGTCATCCCATATTCCGCATCTTCGACAGTCATCTTATTGAGCTGCTTGATCAGCCCTTCGACTTCGTCCTGCTTCTGAGCGGCAAGTTTGTCGGCGAGCATGGCTTCCTTTTCTGCTTGAACCGCTAATTTTTCTGCGGCCAGCTTGTCCGCCATTTTATTGGCTTTTCGTTTCGGGGATGGCTTATCCTCCATTTCATCGTCATCGTCTTCTTCGTCGAGCTCGTGTCTTTTCTTCGAGGCACGCTTGACTATCCGCTTCTTTTTCTTTTCCTTCCGTTTCTTCTTCCTGTCCAAGTCGCTGTCTACGTCTGATGATTCCGAGTTTGTAGAGTCCTCGGAGGAGTCCGAAATATTACTGTCGTTTTCCGATTCATCCGAATCGATGATCATCGTGGGGAACTTGTCTCTTTGTAGGTATGCGACTGCGATCTTTCCGATGTCGTCATATTTGAAGGGGTTCGACATGTCCCGACTAGGTTCGTTTGCAAGGAGGCGGGCTTCCAAGATCATCCTGAAGTCCTTGGGTATGCCTGCCCAGAAATAAGTTGCGTGTTCACTGTCGTTAATCTTCTGTTTGTGCAGGAGGTATCCGGCGATGCGGATGAAGCGACGGCAGTATCGTTTCCAGTGTGTAAGGTTCCGTATCCGTTTGCTTCGTGATTCTTTGACAAATTTCAGGAGATCTTTCTGCCTGTAGGTTGTGATTGCTAGGTCGGCGTCGTAGAGGTTCATGAGGTCCGCTCGCAGGGTTCCCCAGTCATTTGCTATATAGCTAGGGAGAGCCTTGATGAACGACTTGACCTTGGATGAACAGTATTGGGTAAGAAGGGTGCATTTGTCTTTGTCGTCCGTGACACGATTCTGCAGGAGGAGCCGGTCGTAGATGTCAAGGAACTGTTCGATCTCGGAATGCTTCCCTTTGAATTTCTTGGGTGCATTCCTTGTGCCGGGGAGTGGCATGGTAAAAACTGAATAGCTGTTGGTACTTTGATCGTTGGTGCGCTCTTGCGCTGGTGTCTCGGGGTTGGTCATGGTTGGATCGGCTGGTGAGCTACTTTCAGGGGACTGTTGAAAGAGTGAACTGGGAATAGATTCTGAGTTGGGAGTGCTGTTGGTGGATGATTCGCTGGGTGGTGGAGAGCGTGTGCGTGTTTCGAGAGCCGGAGGCTGACTGGTCATGTACTGCGGGAGATTTGTATCTTGGTTGAACAGAAACCCCTCGCGTTGGGCTCCAGATGTAGATAGTGTATTTTATACACCAAAACTAATACCGGAAACGACGTTGTTCGGGTAAAGTCTTGTGTTCGTGGGTAACTGCAACCAAAATACAAATCTGCTAGATAACGGATATATGCTCTGGTTTGTCTCTCGGGGACTCGTAACGATGGGATGCGATAAAGATGTCGGGTTTCGGTGGAATGTGTGTACTTCGGCGGGATCCTGGGCGGTGCGAAAGGTTTCCTAGTTTATGCCACGTTTAGGACAAACTAGGGTAGAATCGAGCAGGGACCAATCGTTGGTATTACTCCTGATTCCTACGAAATACTGCGAAATTATGCAGTGAGCGTATCTCGGCGTAGAGGGGACACGAAGGGTTTGACTCACGGGTCGTTCTTCGGGACCACTCGCTTCTTGGCTTCTTTGGAATGCTGCGATGCTGGTTTGCTGGACTTGGGCTTCTTGACGTCTGGGTGGCTTCTTCTTGAAGGCTTCTTGGCTGCTTGACTTTGCTGTGCGAGGCGAC
>KN832558.1:297513-313217 GCA_000827205.1 Plicaturopsis crispa FD-325 SS-3 | reverse complement strand
AGACGGCGGCGCTCGACGTATCTGGCTGGAAAGGATGGGGCACATCAGATGAGTTGTGGTACTCGTAAACAAACGGATCCGTGAATGTAGCGGGTCCATTGTCGGATGGGCGACTGTGGTTCCAGGAGACGGATGCAGACGAGACTGTTGCGCGTCTACCGCGGCGTCCTGGACGAGCAGCTGGATGCGAAGTTGTAGAATCGGGTAGAACAGAGCCGGAGGCTATTGGTTCATAGTCAGCGGATGATTTGTTGTCGAACATGGAGCTGGAAGTCGAAAAATCAAGGCATGGGAGACGAGGAGGTAGACGGTAGGAACATGGCGGTGGCCTCGAGAGTTCAGGCGTCCGCATGCGGCGAAATTACTGACTATCCGTCCCAAAGCGGATTTTCGGAGAATCCCGATGCACAACCATCTAATTTAAACCCAGATCGAACAGTCTGTCTATCGACAGGTTTCCTTCATAGACAGACTCGATTACAGTCTAGTCGACGGTCTCTCTCCCTTATATTGTTACTTACTTATTCTCTCTCTTGTATACTACACTTGGTACTGCTTCTGGTGTGCGCTACTTCAGGCTGATCTCTATACCTGCTTGACCGGAAACCAGGCTCACAAACCACGCCAGCGCACTTGAGCCATGCTATCGACGCTTCGCCATACGCTCAGTGCGCGTAAGCCAGTGGGGCAGGCAGCGACCTCGTCGGGGATTCGTCGCTTCACCCAGCGTAACCATCCCAGGACCGCAAATGTCTTACCGCGACTGTCGCCGGGACGCGCCGTCCCAAGATATTTCTCGTCTTCCTCCTCCCGACGCGTACCATATGTCCGCTTCACCCCCGATCCTCAGCGTCCTTTCGACTTCAGGCGGTGGACAATTGGGACCTATATTGGAGGTGGAGTGCTCCTTGGATGCACTACGTACTATATAGCTCAGTGAGTATGATCTCAGGACTTGCATGGACTGATCGGCATCAGGTAGCGGCTCAACGAGGGTCTGCATCTTTTCGTCGAGTTTCTATATAACGCATTTATTACATTGCGCTGTATAGTGCTCTTGTCTCTCGATGACTCGCGCACGACCTTCATGTAGTCGAATGCACGTGTGTTTACTTATTACCACCATAGCTTAGAGCAAGTCCCTCAAACTGGCCGCTGGCGATTCATGGACGTCTCTCCAAAATACGAGACAATAGTGCGTTGCTCTTACCTGGTACCCTACACACCGCTGACCACCTGCCAGTAGCTAGCCAAGGAGATGTACTCTCAGCTCATCGAGGAATATAAAGGCCACATCCTACCTCCTAACCACGCCGTCACTCGTCACGTAAAGCGCGTCGTTTCGCGTCTCCTGGCCGCAAACAACCTTGGCCACTTCGCCTCCGACGAATTTGCGGATGGGTGGGGCGTGCCTGTGGACCGCGGGGATGGGGTTACACCCGAGTCCGGGGGACGGGAGTGGCATCTACTGGTCGTGAATGATCCCAAGACGCCGAATGCAATGGCGTCTGGCGGTAAGCATTTCTGGTGTGTGGCATGTCACGCGTCTCTTATGCATGGGCAGGCACGATTGTGGTATTCACTGGAATATTCCCCCTCGTAAAGGACGAACAGGGTTTAGCGAGCGTAATCTCACACGGTAGGTGCTCCAGCAGCTCACGCTAGATACAACAGCTTATGGCGCATATACGGCTGGCAACATACAGAGATCGGGCACATAGGTGACTTGTTTTGCCCAGTGACCGTCGATCGTCGCACTGACAATATCCACTTTCATTTCAGTTGCACGGCATACCTCGGAGCGAATATCGCACAACAAAGTAGTCATTGCTATCGCCCAGCTCTTCCAATTCCTTGGATTTCCAATCGATGTCAGCGGCATCGTCGCGCCACTGCTCGCGCTCTCGCACTCTCGCCAGACAGAGACAGAAGGTGAAAGCCGTACTTGTCTTTGGACGTGGATGAGGCTACTGACTCCCTATAGCTGATATAATAGGGCTCACGATCGCGGCGAATGCTTGTTACGATCCGTCTGCAGCCATAAGGTGACGATTGCCCGTTGTGTCTCGAAGGAATGGACACTAATATGATGGCCGATGGATAGGTTCTTCAGTGACAACCAACAGAGGGAAGGTCGGTCATCAAAATTAGATTTCCTATACACGCATCCGTCAGGAGAGACGCGTGTCAAGGTGCGCACGCTGTGGCCACCATATCGATAATCTGCCTGACAAAACCTGTTATCGCAGACAATGAAAGCCCTGCTGCCGGCTGCCCAGCAGATAGTGGCCGCAAACCCAGAATGCGCCACCCTCGCATCGCAGGTGGAGGGGTTCAGAGAAACGGCGATGTCCTTGGTGCTGGGGGACAGGAGGCGTTCTTCGCGGAGGGTCCCCATCGCAGCTGACGATGCGCCTTCGTCTGCTGATGAGCGCTGGAGAGGGGAGGATACGCCTGTCAGCACCGGCGAGGAAATTCTGCAGGAAAAGTGGTAGCGATGTTTCATAGACGCGGACTGTCGTATATATGATGAGTATGTAGCAATATCTCGATTAATTGGTCTTTTTACTATTGAGTTCCAAGTATCCTGAGTGCAAGGGCGCTGTGTACAGTATCGGATAGGATTATAGGCAATACCGCGCTCGCGAGTAACGATTGCTGCACTATCCAAGGTTCGATCATCGCGTTGTCACTTGTGCCTTTCGACCGATATTTCTCGAATGCCCAAAAAGTTCATCGTGCCAGTGGTACTTTCACATGCATTCCATGGTAACTCCTACGCGTAAAGGACGGCCTCACAAGTAGTGGCTCATAACGCAAGAAACGACTACAATTGCATTCTCTAGAGTCTAGAGGCCAAGAGGAAGCATCTAGAGAAACTCTACACGAGGGCATTTAAAATCCGCTCCTTCTATACATTCCGCACACACGAGAGATGAGATGAGATCAACGCGCAAACGCCCATCCTTTACTGCACACGGGGCCTCTTGCTCCCGGTCTCGCCCTTCCCAGCGTCGCGTTCGAGCCACTCGCCGACCGCCTCTCTGCTCGTGTCCATCCCCTTATCGCCAGCCTGCCACCCAACGGGGCACACCTCGCCGTGCACATCCGTGAACTGGAACGCCTGCACGAGGCGGAGCGTCTCGGGCACCTCACGGGCGACGGGCAAGTCGTTGATGGTCGCCTGGCGCAGGACGCCCTTGGGGTCGATCAGGAAGAGCCCGCGGAGGGCGATACCCTCGTCCTCGATGAGCACGCCGTACGCCTTGCTGATTGCGTGGTTCTTATCGGCGACCATCGGGATTGCGCCGCCCGTGGACCCGGGGCCGTAGAAGCCGAGTCCGCCGACCTTGCGCGGCTGCGAGGCCCAGGCAAGGTGGGAGTGCGCGGAGTCGGTGGAGATGGCGAGGACGTGGGTGGGGATGGAGAGGCCTGCGAACTGGGGCTGCGCCGCCGCGAAAGCGAGGATCTCTGTCGGGCAGACAAAGGTGAAGTCGAGGGGGTAGAAGAGGAGGATGACCCTGATCGTATGATACGATAAGCGGGAATCCTCGACACAATCAAACTAAGAAAGTGCCCGTACCATTTTCCGAGGTAATCAGAAAGAGAGATGTTTTTGAACTGGCCATCGACCACGGCCTCTGCGGTGAAGCCAGGGGCGGGCTGCTGAACGCGTGCAGACATTGTTGTAAAGTCTATGAAATATCTAGGATGGATAGAATGTGATATGCCTCTAGTCGCACAAGTCTAAGTGCTGGCAAGAGTCGAGTGTCGAGGATGGTGGTGGTAAGAAACAAAGAGATGAGTGCGATAAAATAGCAAGCTCTTTGCGGAAAAAATGGTGGCGCGAGTCGGAATAATATTATCTGAAATTGCACGCGTTTGCTTACTTACACCTTCACGTGCGTATAAAAGTCACGTGAAGGCGTCTGTCAGCCCGCATTTGGGTTTTTGCATCGGCCGACGCTGCTGGGCGCTCCCGAGTCAATCCCGAGTCTGCCGTCCAAAGTAGAATTCGGGAGCGAGGGGAACGGCTGGATTCGGACGGTACTCAACCATGGGTCTAGAGTTTCAAGGCGTCGGAAGGTGGTAGACCAGCCGCAGGTGTCGGTCTCTCGACTACAACCATCGAGACTTGTCCGAGTCGAGCATGTTCTTGGTGTAGACGACATAACATTGAGCTAGTAGACCGCGAGAGGGGCGGCAGGCGCACATCGCCCCGCCGCGACGCATTTACTGACTATAACTGAGATGAAACAGCAATATATTCAGTCTTCGATTTCTTGATATCGGTAACGCAGGGGGAGCAAAGAACAGACCCAAGGACCGTCCGATTCGACGTGGAAAAGTCTTGTACGGCCGCAACATGGCAGGCAGGATGCCGCAGGAAGGCACATCCCCCGGTCGTATTGCGACAAGAATACGAGAACCCTCGATAGACGCCGGCGCGCGAAGGCATCATCATACCTAGTTAAAAATTGAGAGAATCAGAACATGGAGTCGTGGGTTTTGAAGGAGTTCGGGATAGCGCTAGGTGCGCTTTAGAGTTCTTTGTACGGCAAGTACGCGGTAAAATTTCAGGGGAAGCATACTGACGCACCGTTATAAATGTGCTGCGCGATCCATCAGAAGGTCGAGTACACGGCCATGTTATCTCAGTCTGTCAATATTTGCGATCAGCGGGCGCCCGCCAACCGGCACCGACTCCGCGAGCGGGGACAATCTAGAGGGCACCACCGCGGAGGCGGATATTAATGAATAACGATCTTCCGCAGAAGACACCTCCAGGCAGGCTCCAGACATGGACGTAGCGCGACGCGTCTCAGCGCGTCCCTTGGTCGACAACTCTGCGTCAACAGCATTGTTCGTCAGCATGCAGTAGCAGCAGGGCACTGGGAAATACGACCTACCTGGTCCCGGCATTAGGCAAAATCCCCCGCATGTATGCAATTCAATTGAAGAGCGAGAGCGTGTATACTACCTCCTCAGAAACGCAGTAGCGACTCTTCAAATATGCGTTGATGCGGCAATGACGGGAAGCAAGTACCTCTCCAGGGCGGATGGAAATCGCAACAGCAGAGCAGAAACCAGCGAAACGATTGCTGGGGGAATAGCCAAGAGAAACACCGTATCAGCCTTCCATCATATTCTAATGCCGTAGTCGACGCTGCACAAAGGATGATGCCAACAAACTTTTTCGCTTTTCTGCGCGAGCGTGACCTCTGAGCTTTAGCAATCGGTAAGTAATTGTATTCGAGAGGGTGAGAATCCCAGGGAGCACTACGGAGCACTCACCAAACGGATCAAGTGAATGTGACCTGAACGAAATGCGAACGAAAGCTGCAAACTTAAAGCAACTGAAAACCTTGGGAAACGTGGAATCAGAGGTATGATCAGATTCACATACGGCGAGCTGATATCCGCCGATTGTAAGCTCGGGCATTCAGTGGATAACTACCTGGGCAACGCTGTTCAACAAGCAGGACTGAGCCATGTCAAGACTGTCAGTCGTTCTGTTTGAGTCGTAGACATGCAGCAGAGATCAGAGATCCATGGTATTATCAAATACTAAGCGAAGCGTCCTCGGCCCGCGTAGTTTCCTTCGCGGGATAGCCGCGTGGAGGATTCGAAGCACTACACCCTCCGGTTCGGCTCCGTAGATCCCTAAAGGGCATATTTTTCGGGGCAACGGCCTGCGCATGCACTGGTCTGCACCCTGTTACACCTCCGTTACCAGCATATCAGATCCATCGAGACCGATTGGCCCATGTGCGTCCGTGCAATTTCCAGGTCTTTGGAGCAGTGGAGTCGCTTGGTATGGCTAAACGAGTGTTTCAAGGCGGTATTTGGCACTAACAATTGAGGATGTGTCTTACATCCAGGTAAGATAGACCTCACCCATACTCCGGTTGATCACATGGGTGTGATGCACGACGTGATCTGTGTGACATCCGCGTTTAAGTGGTCGTCGCGTCCTTGGGAATAGCTGTTACCGGATGTAAATACGCGTATCTTTTATTTGCAGAACGCAGAGCAGTGCATTACTTCGCACCCTCCGGATTTTGAGACAAAGAAACAAGGTGTAATATAGTTCAATTATTACATCTTTGCAAGGTCTCGAAAGAGGCTTTCGGGCAGTACACGGTGTCCTCTGTACTTCTTCGACGCCCATGCGGCCTGTTTTCCGTCGAGGCCCTTGCGATATCCGTCCATAAATCTCAAGGACCTCGTCGAGAACCGACGCATCGCCGAGCGTGGAACCGTTTCCAGCGCTTCGAGCACGTTGCGCTCAAGATCGGCTTCCTTCGATGATGTGGGAAATTGCCGATAGATGCGCTTCGCATATCCCCAGCACTGCTCGATGAAATTGAGCTCACAGTGAAACTTCGGGAGGAAGACCGCACGAAATCCACGGGCCTTGCATGCAGTCTCCAACAAGGATTCCACAGCAACAAAATCGGGCTCGTTGAAGAGAATGCGCCGGCAGCAGCAATCTACGGCGCCTCGGACACACTTGAAGTCCTTGCACTCGGCCCTCAGAGTCTTCGCGTTTTTGAACCCACGCTCCTCGAGAATCACCGCCATCCCTTTGAAGACGCCTGCCAGCTCGTGGCCCTCAGGAAAATAGAGGGACTGCGCCGATCCATCAGCAAGCTTCGCATCACACATCGGGATTTTCTTCTTCAGCACAGCACCACTCGGTCCGTAAACCGCTTTCCCTTCTGCGTCCACAACATTCACCTCGACACCCCAGTTTTTGGGCGCTCTCCCAGAGCCCCAATCACTGCCATCCCATTCGGAGCCGTGTTTAGAGGGGAACTTGGGCATATGGCGAGCAGAGAGCGCGTCGTCAGCTCGTTTAAGGTGTGTGGTCGCGTTATCGAAGACGAGAACATGATCATCATCTGGGTAATGCGCTTCTAGGATGTCCATGGCCTCGGACGCCTGCTTCAAGATTTCGGCGTTCGTGAAATATCCTTCGCGCGCTTTCCCCGCTTTGAACACGCATCGAGCCTCTTGCTTAGGCTTTCCCTCGGGCGCTCTCAGCCAGCCGTGCTCCGCGCTCACGAAATCGGCGATCATCAGCGACGCTCCCTCCCCCTTGGCGTAAGGTACGGCATTTTCGTTAACGTGCACCCATCGAAGCTTACGCCTATCATTTGCATAGAACGTCGATTCGTCGTGATGCCACGCAATGGTGCGGCGACAATATGGCTTCTCTGGCGGCCCGTAGACTTCGTCGCCGTCGATATAGACGCGTGTCCGTGGAAGGAATTCTTCCCATATCGGGAGGAACACCTTCTGGCGATACTCCACGACGTCTTCACGTTCGTGCCCATCGACAAACTGGCCAGTCGGGGTTTTTGTCCAGCGGTACCCGACGGTTTTCATCCAGCGCTGCGCCGTTGCGAGGGATATGGGTTTTGTGAGTCCTAGCCTTTGCATAACATCTGGTGTCCTCGTGTAGTCGACAATGTCCATTGCACGGACGTATTTCCCCTTTCCTTGCAGATAAATGAGGAGTTCCGCGGCAAAGTCCTCGTCCTCGAGGATGGACGAATTCCATGTGCCGTATATGTTCATCGGCAGGTCCTCCCGGTCCAAAATGTACGCGCGCCCCCATTCTCGCAAGCGCCCCGCTAACCACGTTCCTTTTCCGTGAACATGCGCCGTCCTTAGCGAAGCCGCTGCCCAGCTTCCTGCACCACGTGTGGTGTCCGTGTATATCCTCAGGAACATCTGTATCTTTTCGAGGCGACTTCGAAGCAGCAAGTCGAGGTTCGGATCCGTGTGGCCCGGCGCGTTTTTTCGGGGAGGCCTGATGACCAGTGTCAAGTCTGCGAGAGCGGAGCGTGCTTCCTCAATCGTTGGCGGAGGTAAAAAATGTCCGGCTACCGAAGGAGGTCCTTGCCAGCGCTCTTCGGTTCCCCCTCCCTCCAGCTCATCGTCTTCTTCTTCTTCTTCCCCCGCTGCTTCGCCTTCGCCTTCGTCTCGTGTGGCTGCGTCGTTCTTCTCTGGCTCCGACTTCTCCGACTCGGACGATTCTTCCTCTTCCTCGGGTATAGCGGGCAGTGTTGCACGGTATGCTCTTTTCTCGTGGCTTAGAGGTGGATTTGTAGGGTAGCTGCCTGGAAATGGGGGGATCTTTTCCAATACACGAGTGGTCAGGTTTTTTACTTCGCAACAAGAGCTCGGGAGTCAAATATAATCACATTTTCCTTGTCTCCATTTGTGAGTTTTCGCTTTTTGGCAGTATTGTAAGATGAAAAATTCCCCAGGTTTGCAATGCGAGAGGGCTTTCGTCGCGCCATAGTTATTTTGGAGGAGATTCAGCAAGCGCAGCGCGTACACAGTACAGGCGGCGTTGCCTCGACGCGACCCGCCGCGGCAGCGCTGAATGTCACGCTCCGGATATGGAAAATTAGGGTTAGGATTTTATTCCTCCTTCGTCATCTACCTTCGGCGAAATCCACTGCACCATTTCGTGTATTATATGCCTTTCTACATTCCTATGGAACAGATTTTTTTGAAAATGTAAATTGAAGTAGTTTTAGACGATATAGGGTTTGTCACAAAAAGGGCATGTGATCAACCGGAGTATGGGTGAGGTCTATCTTATGATTTCCTGCGCGCGGCCCTGGCACAACCGACGCGGATTCAAACCTGCGCGATGCGGTGGTGGATGGCAAAGATGCAGCGTGGCTGATTCCCAGCTGTTTTAGACCAGGGTGAGTGTGCAGGCCGATAGACGGGTCGCCGGGAAGTTGATGAAGGCAGTGGAACACTCCGATAAGTACATTCCGTGCTGATGCGGCGGTTATATAGATCCAGATGCACAGAAATACGAGGGCGCGTTCGAGCCAGCGACGAGTGTGAGGGTTCCATCTTTCGCTTTTGACCCCTCGCTTCTCGGATTTGATCCTACCCACGGTCGGACAGTGTTTATATACCTGCTTTTCGCAACCACCGAGCAGCGCACCTACGCTGTCCTCTCGCTCGCTCACACCTATCTCTCCCCCCCTCGTTGTATGCGCGCGTAAGACTGATCCAACATGCCGCCCAGTCCGATCGCTCTCTGTGAGTTTCCGTTCCGTTCTCTGCTCGTGCGACGACGGGAATGCACGGCGGCTCATTAAATTTGCAGCTCATGGCCCTGCACTTGTCGGCATCTTCTTGAGTTTGATTCTGTATGGCGCCATGATGACACAGGTGAGCATTCGAGTCTCCTTGTCCAGTGTCGGAAAATACTGACGGGCATGTGAAACAGTGTGTGTACTACTGGCAACATTACAAGCGCGACCCGACATGGTTGCGGTTCTATGTGCGTCCGCTTTCTATGCTTTCCCCCCGTCTCGTTCTCATGTCAGACGTGCATGTAGGTTGGATTCCTCTTATTTATTGATACTTTGAGGTGCGTCCATGCCGCCGTTGTGATCGGAGGGGGGAGAGCCTGACATTCACCGTCACACTCTATCTAGCACCGTATTCGCCATAGCATGGATCTACGGTCTCCTCATCAATGCTTTCGGTAATTCAAATCCTTCTCCATTGGAATGGTAGTAGATTCTGGATGCTAAAAGGACTTGTGTAGGTGATATTTCAAAGTTTGCTGTGGCGAATTGGCGTGAGTGGCGGTCGCGTTATCAGAAGACACGGAGTATTGACAATGTCCTATCTCACGGCGTCTAGTTCTCGCAGCAGGTAAGTCGCCGGTCTGTGCTAGCTCCGTCGATCGCAGTAATCCCTGATACCTATTTCTGTCGTCACAGATCCTGCACTAGTTGTGCGTCAATTCGTCGGATCGATTGGAGGACCCCCAAAACTGACCCGATGATGTTCTCCAGGGCCTTACGGGCATGTTCTGCCAACTGTTCTTTGCGTGGCGAATCAAGGTTCTCACCGGCAGTATATGGATGGGAGGAGGTGTTGCACTTCTCGCCGTCGGCTCTGGACGTGCGTGCTTTTTTATTCAGTGCTGTTCCGCTGACCGACTAGTTTATCTTAAGTGTGTGCCGTTGGTGTCGGTATCGCCATCGGTATGTGTATCTGTCGTCTACGCAGTAGTCGGAAATTAATCTACTACGCCTTCTTGCAGGAATCGTCGTCGACCTGGCGAACTTCCACTTATTCAATGGTATCGGATCCACTTGGCTGGTGCTTACGAGCGTTGTCGATATTCTCATCACTACCATCCTATCGTGGCACTTGGTGCGTAGCTTGTTTCTGTCTGAAGGTCCCCGTCACTCATTTCCCTCCCAGCGTCGCCATCGTACGGGCTTCAAGCGAACGAACGATATCCTCAGTAAAATCGTGAGATGTACGTATCCTTTATCGATCGTCCTTCCGCAGTTGTGCTTAATTTCCCATGTCTAGTGACCGTGTCCAACGGAGCGATGACAACGGCGTTTGCCGTGACGGAACTAGCATTATTCTTGGGCGAGGTCAGCAGGATCTCTGCGGACCGATCGTGACCAGTGCTGACATGCCCCTTTTACAGCCTACGACGGGCTTGCACATAGGATTCAGCTTTGTTCTGGTGAGCTCTAATTATGCTGTAGATGTCCAGCTGGCGCCTAACGTCGTCGATAGCCGAAACTCTACTGTAACTCCGTTCTCTCAAGCTTGAACGCTAGGGGCGGTGCAGGCGCCAACTCCTCTGGCGCAACGTCGACCGATCCGGAGCCAGAGACCAACGTCAACATCAAGTCGCAGTCCCGAAGAGTGAGTGCAGCGGACATGCTTGGCTCGACCACCATGCTGATTATCTCCGTGTTACCCTAGGAAATCGTTACCGGTCTCCGGTCGCAAAACGAGCCACCTGAGGTGTGTAACCACGCTGGCCTTTCCTCGCTGTACACCCTCTGACTGATGCTTGCAATTTATCTTTCTAGCTATTCGTGCATGTCGCCAGGGAGACCCACGAGATGAGGGATATCTACAAGGGTGATCCGGAGTGGGACGGCGGCGCGAAGAATGTCCGTGCCATGTAACATGCTCGTTTGGGTGAACGATTGTACATTTGACTGAGTGGCCCGCACGCACAAAAAAGCGGAGGCACCGTTGTTGTTGGATGGATGGGTGACTCATTGTTTATTTCGGAGCCTCGTTCTCTTGGATGCATATCATATAGGTGTATGTATATAGTACTCATAATGTTACCTTGCACTCGTACTTACAGTAGACTTCAATACGCAAACCCTCATTTGCTTTCGCGCTTACATAGGTGATCCAGAAATATTTGCGCAAGGGAGGGCGGTTTCGATGTAAACCTGGCATCATTATCATTGTCGAGGCCATTGTCCGTTATGCGGTGTAGAGCAAGTGCCTCGTTCATGCATCGCTGCACTGTGAACGTGTAGCGCTACCTACGCGCTTGATACGCGCCAAGGGCGCAGTCCATATGGTCCCATCAGTACTCGTCTTTACATTCCCACAAGAGCCGCCGCTCTGCATGTGGACGCAGAAGCTTCTATACGCAGTGGTGGACGGACCAAGGGTCATGTTCAGGGATGTGCCGTAAGTTCGATACGCCAACGGGCTACAAGTAGTGTTGCCGCCGAGGCGAGTTCAGATCGAAGTCAACTCGACCTCGCCTCGAAAATGACACAACTCGTGCAACCTCGCCTCGCCGAGTTGCACCTCGAGGTAACTCGCGAGGTGGCTGATGGACTTCCATATCCAGTAATTTACTTTCCCACCACTCACCTCGAGCTCAGGATCTCATCAGGAAAAACCGGGATCGTGAATTGAGACAAATCTACATGAATTTGCTCAAATTCAGCGAGATTTGCTGAATCTACAGCATTTAGAAATCTAGGCGGTCCCAATTAATCCTGTATGAACTTGATGTGGATTCAACTGAATCCAAGTATTTCTAGCCCCGGTTCGTACCGTTCGAGACGCAGTTAATTCAAGATTTCTGCTATTCATCCCAGTTTAACTCAGGTAGTGCATAAAGATCATTGAATTAGATTGACGGTCTGTACGATACGGAGAACAGATGAGGAGGATAACTAGTAACTAACCAGTGCTGCAATCGAACGACAAGAGATCGGAACATGTAATACTAGAAAGAACGAATTAAAAGGATCGGTAAGGGTGAAAACTGCCAGTGTCGCGTTGTCTCAGCGTTCATTCGGACATTCCTTCCAAATCAAACAGCTTTTTCGCGTTCCCTTTACGCCGGACGATAGGCACAATATCGGGACCACTGGTAGTCATCCATCAGCTTTGAGGGAATGCGATTGAACGGCGGGGACTTACACAACCTCCGTGTACAGTTTCGACATAAGGTGACGGTATTTTGCAGGCTTTTCCTCGCGCGTCTCTTCCAGATTTGACATATGCATGTCGAAGATAGTAGTGTACATGGCGGCCGAGAACTGGACGCCACGCGTGCTTTTCTCAGGCCGAGTGTGGCACTGTAAAGCAAAATGAATCTAGTATAGATGTCAGCGCACGGAGTAATGATAGCCGTGTTAATACATACCGCCGTCGCAGCGAAGGCGACCATAGCCGCAGGGAGCTGTGGCTCCTGCTCTCCTTCAACGACAAACTTCTCTGGATGCCGGCGTAGCTCCCCGTTGTGCCCGAAAAAAGTGCGCAGTAGGCCAATGATGGCGGGATGCTGGAATGGCCGGGCCCTATTGATAGTCTGGTTCTGTAAACAAACAGGTCCGCGTGAGTACGAGACTACACAAATGAAGCAGTGCGATATGCCCGTACCTTGATATCCCCCGGGAAGATATACTGCTCGTCAGCCATCAGCTCTTGGACATGCTTTATGCAATCGCGATCAAGACCGTAATATGCCGCGACTGAGGCAATCGCAGCATCTCTGGCTTTCTTGCGAATGCTGGCCGCGCGAGCATCGGACTAATAATAGTGAGTGTTCAAGTTGGACCAAGTTCAGGAAGAAGAGACTTACAACAGCCGCCATATCCTCCATGTACTTTTCATCACGAAGGATTCGTTCTTGTATATCAGTATACCCAAAAGATCGGGCACCATCGTAGAGAGCCTGGCATGACCAGGGCCGAGGACCGATGTCCGCAGAAGGGAATGCGTGCTGATAGATGATTTTCTCGTGTATGACACCGATCGCGTATCGAAGAACCTTGCGAATCCTCGGGCGCTGATCACCTATACGGATAGGAGCCTTGGGCCCGTAGACGAGTTCAATGTTGTCCTCGTCGTCCTCGTCGTCCTCGTCCTCGTCTTCGTTGTCGTAGCCCGAGTTGTCGCTTTCGTTCTTGATACGGCGCGCGCGTTGCCCGTGCCTGCTTGAACCAGCCTGAGGTGCGGGGTCATCATCCTCAAGCCACTTTGCATTCTATAAGTGATAAACGTGTCGTCAAAAACCAAGACTCGAGAAAGAAATAGACGCGTACTTCGCGGTGAAACTTCTCACGCCGTGCTTGACTCGAGCGACCTGAATTAGACTCTGCCTTCTTCCCCTTCGATTTCTGCAGGTGTTGATCTGTGAGATCGTGATTATCTTGAGAAAAGAACATGCAAATACCTTCTTTGGCGGGGGGATATCGGAATCCATCTCAACGTCTCCGACACCATCAGCATCACTGTCCATTCGCAAGGGCAGTTCAGCCGGTTTTCCGCCGTGCAAGCTAGGGTGTGAATTGTTGCCTAATGACGAGCGGTGAAGAACTAAACTTGTTGGACCTGGCAGAATGAATTCAGAAAAGCACGTACCAGATTGATACCTTTCAGCACTTCCATCGTCTTGAGAATCTGGAGCGGCGAGACCACGACCGGAAACAACGCTGGCACTACGTGAATGCCGAAATCTGGGCGGGACGGCAACGGCGGTGGCTTGTATGTTGCCGACCTGAGTGTCACTCGTGGGGCTGGGTTTACGATGGGCCCCGCTTGTGGCTACAGGAGACTTGGCACTGCTAGTGATGTGGACTATCTGTAAGTGTAAAGGGTAGTAGTTAGCTAGTCGAAAGTGTTTGCATGTGAAGGACGTACTTCACTCGTGAGTTGTGCATGTATACTCTTGGCATCGGACTTCATGAGAGTCTCGTCCTCGTCCGATTTGCCTTGATCACTTTCATCCTCCGACTTGCTGCTGCCATCCGACGACGACGAGTCGTCCTCACTGTCCTCGGCGCCCTCATTAGCAGGTGATGGCTTTGCCTTTGGATTTTTGCGTCGTTCTTTTTCACCGGAGTCGGGGTTCGAACCTGGCTGATTGCGGGATTTCGGCGCCTTACTGGAGGTACGGTGGTGCTTGCTCTTCGCCGTCTCCTTACCTTTCGACGAGCTTTTGACATTCTTAGCATCGGATTTGGGCTGCTTAATGACAGGCTCTACCGACACGCTTATCAGCAATGGTTAACAACTGAATATACAAGATAGTACTGACCGTCATCAGTTTCGGGCTCACTGCTATCCGATCGAATAACAGCAGGTGAGCGACGTCGGGGCACTATATTTGACATTGGCGTTGATAAGCGTTCGGCTTTCGAGACAGATACCAAGGGCAGGAGTATCCTGTACGGGATCGTGAGAAGAAATGGAAGGACGACCTCGACGAATAACGCTCTCGGACTCCGAGTACACAAAGCGGCATATGTTGCGGTGCGTGTTTACAACCAGAATCACCTTTGCGTTTCTTCTTAGCATGACTATCTTCCTGACTGTCACTTTTGACTGAGTAGACCATAAGCAGTGCGTAATGTTGTAAGTGAATGAATAACCTGCCTGTATCTCGCAATTGCTGACCGTCATTGTTTCCAGATACTTTGTTGTGCTCCTTCTTTCCCGCCCTGGTGCGCTTTTGACCCCAGACTGTGGAGTAAGACTTTAAACCTTGGGGATACTGAATCAAGGTATGCCGTTCTACTTACCCTTGTTTTCTGTCGCCTTAACCTTCGCAGAACGGTTCTCTGTCGATGTTTGTGTCAGGTGGTATGTGTTGCCAGCACGTAGTGAGGATGCGGGACACTGACGTTTCTCCTTTGCTAGCTCCTTCTCGCCCTCCTCCTGCTCACGCTCCCGCTTGCGTGCAAGGGTTTGAGCGCGCTTCTGCGCGGGGGTTAACGAGCTAGGCATTGAAGTAGTAGAGACCGTGTGTTGAGAGTCACGCCCGGGGCAACGCGAAGGGCCCAGGGCGCGCAGAGTCAAAGAGAGTGACGGTTCAAGTTCAAGTGTTTTGTTTACATATGTGAGTAAATTTCTGTTGACTCTTCTCGGAATGTTCGGCTGACATGTGCCAGTGTTTGTACATGTCCAGCCGTTTGGTCAATGTGTATCGCTTGCTCGGCATTCTTCCCTCGCCCTTCTGAATTATCCGTGAACGAGCACAACACTAGCTACCATCGATTTCGGTCCTTCTCTAATCCAAATGGAATCACAGAGTACATGTCCGGGCTGCGATCGGGAATTTTCTTTGCACGGGTACCGATCTCACCTTGTGCAGACTACAGATCCTCGATGTCGGGCAATCTATCGTGCTATGCAACGTCCACGACCACCCTCCTCTCCCCCTGTGTCACCTCCCGCCGCATCTACGCCACCACGAAGAGACGGGCCTGATGTACCTGGGTCCCCGGGCGGCAACTCGGAGCCCAACGTCGATCCTTTCGTGCCACCAGGACATTTCGACGGTGACTATTATGGTGCATACGAAGAAGACGAGATGCCATGGGATGATGACGACGGTCAGGCGAGCGAGGGCTCCG